>JBBPBX010054162.1:0-13058 GCA_038048925.1 Garcialebias charrua
ACTCTGCAGTTTTTGTAGAAGGCAGCACTTAGGAAAATTTTCATCTGGGAAAGCATTCTGGTCCCTCCCCACTCAGAGCCATATATGGCTCTGCTCCCTCTTGCTCTCGCTGCAGTTTCTGAATGCTCCGCCTCCACTACATGTCCTGTCTCAACCGCTGCGAAGTTCTGTGATTATATGTTAATAAAACGTTCTAAAAAATAAAATAAAAACATGGAGCGCTGGTCCAGCACACCAGAACACCATGAAATCTGCTGAGCCTCGCGGAGCCACGTTGAACCCGAGTTTAATTCGCTCGTGACAAATTCATCCATTTCCTCATTTCTGTCAGTGGAGGAGGAAGCGATCACTTGACTTTTGGCAAAAAAACAAAAGAAAAGTCCAGATCAGGGATGAAGAAGGGGAATTTAATACATTTGTGTCACATACAAAACAGTTTTGCATCGCTTTGCAATTATTTCAACGAGAACCTGCGCGGCCGCAGGGGGTGGGGGGGGTGGGTTAGGAGCGTGAGAAGCTCTGTTTTTATTGGCTGGTTAACGGCGGGTCACTGTGGCTTTTTAGAAATGCTTTTAGTAACACCTGGAGAAGCAAGGGGACTATAGTTTTTTTCAGAGATTACTTTGTCTAACATCAGTCTGTCAGGAGATAGTGACAGAGTGAAGAAATATGTTAAAAATATATTTTTAGAAAACTTACAGACTGCACTACAGAAACTGCAGACTGCAGCTTTTAAGGTAAGAAGTATCTATCTATCTATCTATCTGTCTGTCCGTCCATCCATCCATCTATCTATCTCAGAGAATGGGCAGGAAAGTGTCTAATAACCCTGAACTTCACGAGAGTTGTGTTGGTGCTGTGCTGCTTTAAACGTGTAGTCTCAGCTGCCGTGTGGAGCTGCAGTGGGAGTTTGACCTGCTTTGTTTACCTCAGTAATAAAAAAGACTCATAACACATTTTTCTCCGCCTTGTCCCTTTTAATTTAAAAATTATGCTCTGCTTTGTTATGTGGGTTTTTAGGTTAAAATCGTCATTATCTGTCGCTGTTTGTAATGTTTAAAAAAAAAACGAACTCTACCAGGTTAATGTGCACGCATTCTCCGGTAAAATATAGCTATTTTTATATGAAAGGCTGGTTGCATATATATTACAATAATTATTTTAGTTTTAGATTTAAGATATGATGTGTACAATCATGTTGTTGTGTTAAATTTTAGACTAAGAGTTGATTTTTCTCAGTTAATTTCCTCACACCATGGGCGATTCTAGAAGCCCTTTTTAGGGGCCTTAGCCCCCCAGTGTTGACAATGGCTCTTGGCTTGAACAACACAGTGGATATTAGCATTATAATTATTGTAGGGGGGACATATTGGTGCGAGATCTGTGTGTTGTTAGCTCTGTAAGCAAGCTGTTAAACAGCTTTGGACACAAAGACCCTCGTCACACACTTCAAAAGAGCAGGTAAGATACATAAAATCTTGTAATCTGTGCCTGGTGAGGCTGCTGAAATAATTATAAAATATGATAAGTGAAATAAATAAAGAAAAATTGAGCTACTGTAATTTATAATTGCAAAGGACACATTTTCTTGACTTAATTTCAATTGTAAATCTCTTGTTTTTGATTAAATATTTTGTTCCAAAAGAAAGGTCAACAAATTGTAATTTGTAGTCACTGGAACCCTGTTTTGACTTGTGCACTGTCTTCTTTCACTTTTAGGTTGCAAAAGGTGCTGGACTGGTCTCTGAAGCTGTGGAGAGATGAGGTGGAACACCAGACGTCTCCAGTCTGTAAATGATGCTCTGAAGTCTGGTAAGACATCCTGCTTCACCGAAACAAGCTCTTTACCTCAACTTCTTGAGGACATCGTCCAATGTATAATAATGCTTTAAGCATTTTTATTTGTTGAGTTATATTGCTTGGTACAGTACATTCTTTTTTTTTTTCCTTTTTTTTTTTTGTTCAAGCAATTTGAAACATGACAGTAACGTCAATATTTAAAGGAAGCAATTGCTCAATAAATTAGTAAATTCAACTTTTATTTGTTGTTTGGTTCTTTCATCTAAAGGTAGATGTGACCCATGTACTGTTTGTGATTGTTTTTACTGTAACTGACCATCAAAAGAGTTAGAAACAGGGACTCAGCAGCTGATCTCTGTAGAAAAATGATATGGACTACAAGTCATGTATTATTTGTTTTGTGACCTTTGGTGAAAGTTTTTGTTTGGATTAAGACAATAAATGCCTCGATTTCACCACAGATGAACTGTTCCTGTTGCCATATCTTCTGAAATAAAACTGCAGAACACAAAGTAATTTAAAATGGAATGGGTAGAAAATTAAATTACATGTACAGGTATTTCCTAAAAAAATAAATGAAGAGAAAAAAACAGGAGCAGTGCAGGATTGGGAGTGATTCTGACCAGGAGCAGGAGTTATTTTTTTAAACTCTGGACCAGGATTGGGACAGGACAGGATTTTTTTCTGTGTGACCAGGACAGGACAGGAGTGAAAATTCACTCCTGTGTCATCCTCTAGTTTGTACCTCATCTGTTAATTGTTTAAAACCGGTCTCTCTTGTGAAAGAGTCCCCGAGGCTCAATGAGATAACCTGTATAAATAAAGGTTGAATGAAAGATGGCTGTGGCAGCCACCTTGAATCAATTTGACTTCAAAAAGTAAAAAAAAACGACAACAACACGCACAGACTGTGCAATGACATGAGTACCCGCCTTTAGTGGCAGTGAGCGATAACCAAGAACAAGAAAATACTTTGTTCTGGTACAGTATATTGTATTGTGAACCCCAGACCCATTGTTTCCTCTTTGGCTTTTGACTCAGCGTGAGATGTTGGCTTTTACTGATTTCATTGTTTTACTGCTTGTTGCTTGTATGATATTACCGGTTCATTGTTATTTTACTGTTTTAATTAATTTTATTGTTCTTATGTTCGCTTTAATGGCTTTTATTAGTGTACAGCACTTTGGTTAACGGTGTTGTATTTAAAAGTGCTTTATAAATAAAGTTGCATTGCATTCATGTCAGAACGAACATCATTTTAGCTGCAATCAGTGAACAATAAATGCATAGTAAAGGGTGTTTTGCTCTCAGCTTGTTGGTTTTGTCCCTGCACTGTTAACAGTAACTTCATGTGTTCAGTAATTTTTGTTTTTCTATATTTAGCGTCCAGTATTTATTTTCCTTTGTTTGGCTTCTTGTGTTGAAGTCCCATCCCAGTTGTGCAGAACCCTAACCTGTTTTCTCCAAGCCGTGCGTCCCTCTTTTCCACCGTGCCATCAGGCTCTTCACCGACAGGACATACGTCTTCATTATCATATCTGAACGGCTGCTAACACACAGGTGGGGAAGCATCAATCATCAGGAGCAGGATATAACAGGTTGGATGGGAGGGGGGCGATTATTGATTTAATCCAGAATCACGTTAAAGGGAGTTCAGAGGTCACCTGGGGTCACAGGAACCTGACTTTCACATTTGTGTGGGCCGAGTTCCTGAGTCCAGTTCGTTACTGTCAGAACTAATGAGGTGGGAGGTTACTGCGGGGTTATTCATTAATTTTAATGCCAGACTTATAATGTTCAAGATTAGACAATTCCAGTGGCTCAAAAATGTCTACAGGCACACAATTAACAAAAGTATCCTTTTTAAAATCTTTACATATTTGACCATTGTCTGTAGTGGATGAAAACACATTACTATTATCATCGATCCATCCATCCATCCATTTTCGTCCGCTTATCCGGGGTCGGGTCGCGGGGGTAGCAGCCTAAGTAGGGAGGCCCAGACTTCCCTCTCCCCAGCCACTTGGAGCAGCTCCTCTGGGGGAATCCCAAGGCGTTCCCAGGCCAGCCGAGAAACATAGTCCCTCCAGCGTGTCCTGGGTCTTCCTCTGGGTCTCCTCCCGGTGGGACATGCCCGGAACACCTCACCAGGGAGGCGTCCAGGAGGCATCCTAACCAGATGCCCGAGCCACCTCAACTGGCTCCTCTCGATGTGGAGAAGCAACTATTATTATTATTATTATTATTATTGCTTCCACAGAAAGTTTGATCTGTGGACTAAGCCCCTCCATTTGTAACTGGGTAGACTTCTTAACAAACAGACCACAGTCCGTGAAGATCCACAACTTCTCCTCCTCCACCATAACCCTCAGCACTGGCTCTCCCCAAGGATGTGTGCTGAGCCCTCTTCTGTTCACTCTGCTCACATATGATTGTACAGCCACACATCCAGGCTGTCATATTGTTAAGTTTGCAGATGATACAGCGGTGGTGGGATGCATCACAAACAATGATGAGTCCAGCTACAGACAGGAGGTGGAACACCTGGAGAGCTGGTGCAAAGAGAATAATCTTCACATGAATGTGAAGAAGACAAAGGAGATGATTGTGGACTTCAGAAGGAACAAACACACCCACGCCCCACTGAACATAGGTGGATCTGCAGTGGAAGTGGTCTCCAGCTACAAATACTTGGGTGTACACTTGAATGATAACCTCAGCTGGAGCAACAACACCACCAGCCTGATCAAGAAAGGTCATCAGAGACTCTACTTCCTCAGACGGCTGAGACGTGCTGGTCTGAGCAGCCCAGTTCTCACCTCGTTCTACAGGTGTGCAGTGGAGAGCATCCTGTGCTCCAGCATCAACGTGTGGCATGGAGGCTGCACAGTTGCAGAGAGGAAAGCTCTACAGAGAGTGGTGAAGGCTGCACAGAAGTCTGTTGGAGTCAGTCTCCCCACCATCACAGACATTTACACCTCCAGATGCAGGAAAAGAGCCACCTGCATCATGAAAGACCTCACTCACCCAGCACACTCACTCTTTGCCCCACTCCCCTCAGGACGGAGGTTGAGGAGCATCAAATGTAGAACCACTAGACTGAGGAACAGCTTCTACCCTGAGGCTGTTAGACTCATGAATGAATAAATAAAAATAAAATAAAAATAAACACTGCAAAATATCACATCATGCTGATGCTGATCTGTTTTCTTGTTGCTGTGTTCATCTGTGACCATCTGCTCATACAGACTCATGTTCGTGCTGCTGTTTATAATGATGTTTTTCCACTACATTAGGGCTTAGTGTATTACTAGTTGATGTTTCTCTTAGTTAATTCTAGATGTTATTACTGTTTTTCTCTTGCATTTGTTGTTGGATGTAACTGGGACCCCGTGTACATAATCTCGTTTCATCACATGTATCACATGCGGTGCAAATGACAATAAAGACTCTCTGACTCTTGATGGCTGTAGTACATGATAATCACATCATATTGTGTTACTGAACACAACATGTTGAGGATTTAAACGTGTCATGGCTCCTGACAGTTCAGTTGAAAAGTCACTTCTTCTGTTTGGTCTAAACAGACACATTTGATTCATGAAGCCTTCGTCAGCTGATTGGCTGGGGGATCCGTGCACGCTTCATTTATGAGCACTGCCTTGAAGACGATTGGCTCGTGGATCCAAATCCAAAAAACTAATTATATGGTATTTAGTAATAGAAAAATCACAGTTGATGCTACATTTAAAATTAATGGTAATATAATTAGTAAAGTGAAAGAGGTGAAATTTTTGAGTGTAGTTATTGATGAGTACCTGACCTGGAAATCTCATCTTAATTATTTGAGAACAAAGATAGCCAGATCTATTGCTGTATTACTGTATATAAGGCTAAATAATTATTTAATGATAAAGCATTACTTATATTATATAAGTATATGTTCCTGTTTTTGATTTTCTTCAACTACCTTATTATGTTTTGCTACTTTGCTACTTTGTAAAAAAATAAAAAATAAATCTGTATTTCTCTCTTATGTTTGTCTACTGTTGATTGTTTAAAAAAATTCTACCATTGCTGTTGTCATCATTCGTTAGTTTGTAGCAGGTCACTCTTGTAAAAAATGATTCCACGAGGCTCAATGAGATTTATCTGACTAAATAAAGGTTGAATGAATATAATGCTATAGTTCTTCCATATTTGACTTATTGTGTTGAAGTTTGGGGGAAGGCATGTAAAACATCTACAAATTCTATTTTTATTTTACAGAAAAGAGCAATAAGAATCATCACAGGAAAACATTACACTCACCCATCTAACATATTATTTCATCAGTTAAATTTATTAAAGTTTATGAACTGGTTGACTATGGAATTCTTCAGGTTATGTACAGAGCTCATACAAATTCCTTACCTCGAAATATTAAATCTTATTTTATTAAGAGAGTTAGTAATTACAAATTAAAAGGACTAGCAATGTTTGTGAAACCAAAAATTAGAACAAATTCAAAGGAACGATGCACAACAGTTCAATGAATAAAACTGTGGAATGTTTTGAATAATAATTTTTAAAAAAGCTTCATCAATGTTTTTGTTTAAGAACATGGTAAAAAGTAGTTTATTGAAATAATATGAAGTTGTTTAGCATATTCTTATTGAAATCAGTTGTTCTTGGCACGGAGTCGGTTTTTGGCTTGTTATGATGTATACAGGTAGTCCCCGACTTACGAGCGCTCTTACTTATGAGGTCCCGGATTTACGAGGTTATCATATTTAATAAAAATATGATTTTTTTTTGTGTGTGTTTAAATGTTCTTAATTTCATGTGTACAGTACTTTGTTGCAGCTGTGGTTGTTTTAAATGGCTTTATAAATAAAGTATAATTGTTATTTTTGTTTTATTTCAATTTTTAGCGTATTAGCGATCGCTCCCAACAAGCAGCCGGCAGATATAAAACGAGTGGATCGCAGCCGCCTGACCATGCAACGAGCGGAGCTAAGCGGGCGGGGATTGGAAATGCCGGCATCTGCGGCCGGGAGCTGCTGGCTTTTGAGGACCGTGTGTCCGATCAGAGGTTGCCTCATTCGGATAAATTAGCTGGAAACACTCGGTGAACTTTGTGTATGTGTCTGACCTGAAGCAGCAGCTGCGGATCGCTCAGCGATCGCTCCCAAAGCGCCGCATGCAACGAGCGGAGCTAAGCGGGCGGTGTGCCGGAGGAGGAACGAGCTAACATTAGCCAGTTAGCTCAAGCCTCGTAGCTCCACCAGACAGCTGGGTTTGTGCGATCAGAGGTTCCTGGAGCTCGCCTCGATGTCGGACTGGAAGCCGAAGATATCGGGGTACACCGAGCTAACTTGGAATAACAAAGCCGACAGCATTTTTGGACGTGCAGCTAAACCGGACTGCCCGTAGCTGCGGACTCGGTGGGGCTGAATGCTAACAGGTGCAGCTAATGGCGGCGCGCGCAGACGGCTTTCGGTAAGTTATTAAAACTTATTAAAACTTTTTTCTGGCTTCAAATGTATGAAGATAGCATACTAACTGTCCTTCCTGTAAAGGGTTTGGACTGCGTGGTGCTACAGGAAGCCTGGGAGCTCGAACGTAACGCAGCGGAGCGGAGGCAAACAGCTCAGCTCAAAGTAAGAAATTATTTTTTTATATTTTTTATGAATGTTTTAAAGTATTTTAAAGTGTTAGGATAGTTGAAATGCTTGGTAACTGTTCATTACCGCACATGTACGTGCTCGTGCGGTATTTTAAGAAAAGGTAGTCCCCGAATTACGAGATTTCACCTTACGAGATACTCGGAGGAACGGAACTCGCTCGTAAGTCGGGGACTACCTGTAATGACCATTTATGTTTGAATGTATTTTATTTCACAAGTATTTTCTTTTTTTAAAGGAGCAGATGTTATAAGATTTTTTTCTTCTATCTGCTGCCTTTCATTTTCTTTGTAAATAGTTTTTTTTGTTTTAATAATTACTCAGTTTTAACTGAAAACGAATAAAGAATAAAAAATAAATAAAAAAAAAGATCTGCAATAAATCAAGAGCCACCTGGTCAATATGTGTTCTTCCTGCTTTTTTTTTTCTTCTTTGCCACAATTTCTGCAGAATTTTAGTAACAGAATACCGGTAATTTGAACAGACTTTCTGGATTAAGATGTCTCTTATAATAACTTAATGAGGAACTGCAGCAACAAGAAACTTACAATGTGTATAAAAACAGAGCTTTTTTTGTTGTTGTCTGAAGTGGCATAGAATGATGTATCAGGGAGAGGGAACTATTTTTTTTCCCACGACCAGGCAATAAGGAATGGAGTCAAAGGGTGACCGATGGTGGCCTTGGCCACCCTATACCGACCACCCCACAAAACTTTGAGGAAAGCACTATAAAATCTAGAAAACATGGTTTCCTCAAAAAAATACAAAGGGTAAAAAAATGTTTCACTTACTTTCACACACTTTTCAGCCTATAAGTCCCATTATTTTTGTATAATTTGCATGCTCTGCGACTTACAGGCCGAAGTGACATATTTATGGATTTTTCCCCCATATTTATAAACCAATTTTTGGCTGTGATATGACTTTTCATTAATTCTGACAGAAAATATTGAACACTGCCATTTTCAACCACTAGATGAAACTTGAGTAGTATGGCATGCCGTTGTGTCATGTAATAGGTAAAAAGTGGCTATTAATGACACAATCGGCTTGCCATAGTGCCTTCTTCGTCCAGCTCGCTTGGAGCAACCTTCAAATCAGCTGCATTTCACTGCGCCGCCCCAGAGAAATGCAGCTAATTTGACCATTGAAGTGCATTTATTATTTATTGTGTCCTTGGGCAAGACACTTAACCCTGAGTTGCTCCCGGTAGGACTGGAAAGCACCTTGCATGGTAGTCTGCCGCCACCGGTTTATGAATGTGTGTAGCATTCAATATATGTGTAGCACTTTGAGATTTTCAGTAATGAAAAGTGCGTTATAAATTGAATTAATTATTATTATTATTATTTATTAAGTAAAAGGTCAACCGAGACACACCTGTACTATGTCGAGCAAAGAAATAATTGTTTTAGGTGCTTATCTTGTAAAATTTTGAAGAAATGTGCAGCGTTCCTCCTTCCTGATTACCTCCCTCTGCACATTCCCAGAGCACAGAAGCAGCGAATACTTTTGAAATGCAGCTGATTTGACCATCAAATTGCATTTATTAAGTAAAGGTTAAACTCAGTTCAAGCTTTACTATAATTTCGAGCAAACAAATAATTGTTTTTAAATGTTAATCTTGTTAAATTCTTGTTCAAGTCCTCCCGTGCACATTCGTACGGCCGCCATTTGCCAACCAATCATTTTTTGGGCACAACACTGACCCACATTTCCAGGTTCGCTTCACATTTCCGGGTTGTCAGCGGTGACGCATAATAGATGCAACGTATTCGGCAAAGCAATATATTTATGGATTTTTCCACTTTAGACATATTTGGACTGATGCAACTTATAAGGCGGTGCGACATGTATGGTGGAAAATATGGTAGATACATCCTCACACCAAAACCACATAAGTGGTTTATCCTAAGCGTGCAAGGTTTACATATATAGGTGGCGAGTCGACCATCTTGGATTTTGTCGTAGAAACCCAGTTTTCAATAGGAACCCTTCTTACACCTAGATGCAGCCACACACACCAGAATGAAAGTCAGTACCTCACTTGTTTTCATGTCATTATGCTCACAACATGAACAGATGGATGGGCGGAGGGTATTTCCTGCTCCTCCTATTCGCTCCACGATGGGGGACAATAAAACCAAGTTAAGTGAACACACTACAGCGAGATGACAACTTTGTGTGCATGTCTTTACTTGTGTCCGTGGGCATCTTCTTTCACGGAGCTCCTGCAGCTGGATCGCCTGCATGTCAAACATTTATCAGTATTAACCACGTCAACTTGGGCTTTTATTGCAGTTGTTGCCAGGCACTTCCATCATCTTTAGCGTAGCTCAACCAAATTTGTTTCAATCAGTATGACTTTTTTTCCCGTTTTGGTCATCGAGCCAACCTGCCTGCTCATCTGCCATCTGTCAACCAGCCACCAGCTTCCGTCTGCTCGCTCTCAGCGTCCATTCCCAGCTCAGACTTGCTCCTGCTCAGACGTCGCCACGTCTGATGGAGTTCTCAGTTTGCTGCACGTCACTTCACACAGCAAAATGTTTTCGCAACAAAGCTAGTAAAAGTCTGTGCGCTGACCTGGGGTGCTTTAATCTGATAAATGACCATTTTAACAGTTTGGTTGAAGTCTGTCCAACACCAAAAACTTAATTGTGATAACAGGCTAATAATATTTTAAAAGTACTACTCAATAAGAAAAATGCCTCTACCCCATCCCAGGCTACATTTCAGAATGGCACTTCAATCATAACAGATCCAACAGAAATTGCAAATAAATTTAATCATTATTTTATAAATGTGGGACCACACCTTGCAAAGAATATTGATAATGTTTCTGGTTCTCCTTCTGATTTCATAAATGAAAATTATCCCTCTTTAAATACGTTTGATCCAATAAAACCTTTAGAAATACTTGACATCATTAAGAATCTTAAAAACTCTTCTGCTGGCCATGATGAAATTACAGCCTATGTTATCAAAAAAGTTGCACCTATAATTGTTGCTCCGTTAACATTTATTTTTTCCCTGTCACTTGAATCTGGTATTATCCCACAAGATCTAAAACTTGCCAAGGTCATCCCACTGTTTAAAGCTGATGACCCATCTGTATTTTCAAATTATCGCCCCATATCAGTTCTCCCGTGCTTTTCTAAGATACTTGAGAGATTGGTGTACTCTAGAATCTTGAGGCATCTTGATGCCAACAATATTTTGTATGAGCATCAGTATGGCTTTAGAAGGAATCATTCTACATATATGGCTCTCTTGCATCTTAGAGAAAAGATTTCAACTGCTTTTGAGAAAAATGAATATGCTCTAGGAATTTTCTTGGACTTATCAAAAGCTTTTGACACTGTGGATTATGAAATCTTGTTATCAAAAATGTCTTGTTATGGTTTTAAAAATAAGGTTCTGAAATGGGTTGAAAATTATTTACACAACAGAGAGCAAATTGTAATTTTTAATGGTAAATTGTCAAAGCGAGATGTCCTAAAATGTGGAGTTCCACAAGGATCCATTTTGGGTCCATTATTATTTCTCATATACATTAATGATCTACCAAAAGCATCTAGTGTTTTGACACCTATCTTATTTGCTGATGATACCAATCTTTTTGTTGCTGATGGTAACTTTGACTCACTTATTGATAAGGCAAATTATGGGCTCAGTCAATTTGCTCAGTGGTTTCAGTTAAATAGACTATCACTTAATGTTAAAAAATCTAATTTCATCTTATTTAAGAATAAGAATAAAAATTACAATCCAGAAAAAACTAAAATTTATATTAATAAACATTTACTTTCTAATGTTTCATCAACAAAGTTTTTAGGTGTCTATCTTGATGAGAAACTTTGTTTTAAGAATCATTGTGAATCAGTGTATAAGAAGATTTCTAAATCTTTAGGTATTATAAAAAAGGTTAAACCATATTTAAAAACAAGTACTATATTGACTTTGTACAATAGTTTAATTTATCCCCATATTTCTTACTGTAATTTAATTTGGGCTAGTACCTATCCTTCTTACTTGCAGTCAATCCATAAACTTCAAAAGTCTTTTGTAAGAATTGTCACTAACTCGCCATATTTAGCTCCATCCACACCTCTCTTTAAAAAATTAGAAATTCTTACAATCTATGATGTGAATAAGTATCAAACAGGAATCCTAATGTATAAAGTTATATGTATTCCACTTTCTTTACCTAAATATTTTCATAATTTATTTGAGTTCAATTCTTATTATCATTCATACTCTACAAGAAGGAAGTGTGATTTACATATACCCTTCTGTAGAACCACTGTTGCTAAATTTTCATTCATGTATCAGGGTGTTGTGCTGTGGAACAGTTTGAAACAATTAAGTGAATCATGTACAACATTATCTGTATTCAAAAGAAAGTTTAAAAAAACTTTATAGATTTTCTAACACATTAGTTTTATATTTTATTTATAATTTTAATATTTTTTGACAATTTAAATTTATTTAATTTCAATTATCTTTTGCTTTATTATGTAACTGTGTGTGTTTAAAGTAAGATGTAAGTTTATGTATAAAGCTCTTATGATTTTTTTTCTTTATTTTTTTTAGAAGGGGGGTGCGCTTGTAAGCCCAATTAGGGTTTTTATGACCTCTCCTGCACATTTAAAAAAAAAATGTTTTATGTGTGTTGTTTCTTTTTGTGCAAACAATAAACAAACAAACAAACAAATAAGTAATGGTGAGATAAATAAATAAACATTTAGCTGCAACTTAACTTTGATTTGGGGCGGCCGTGGCGTAGTGGTAATGGCAGTCGTCCCCCGATCGGAAGGTTGGCGGTTCGAATCCCGGTTCCCCACACCATGTGTCGTTGTGTCCTTGGGCAAGACACTTAACCCCGAGTTGCTCCCGGTAGGACTGGAAAGCACCTTGCATGGTAGTCTGCCGCTACCGGTGTATGAATGTGTGTAGCATTCAATGTGTGTAGCGCTTTGAGATTTTCACTAATGAAAAGCGCGTTATAAATTGAATTCATTATTATTATTATTATTGATTTAAACAGTATTCTTAAATAAATGATGTGTTTGTTGAAGTGATGTCATGGTTTCCTTTTTAGAACAAGATGTTATTGTCTTCATACATGAAGCTTTAGAACTGAAAGCGAAGAGTTTATTATTTGCATATAATATCTATTTGTTTGTGTTTTTTAATAAAACTGAAGCACAGTAATCTATGACAAGTGCACATATGGTTGAATTATTAAAAATGCCAGATCACTGTATACATTTAAGAGGCTGATAAAGAACGAGTTTCTTGAAAGAATATGGAAATCGTTAATATAAATCTACTTAAGTTGTTGTCTGATTTGATTTAGATGTTTGAGTTTTTATGTTTTTAATTTTGCTTGATTGTTATTGTGTTTGTGAATTACATTTTAATTTAAATTTTGTAAAAATATTTAGATTTACATTAGAATTAAGTAAAAAGGGGCAGTTTTCATAAGACTAGTTCTTCTTCTGCCACCTTTCATTTTATTTTATTTACATTTTTTATTGTATTGTATTGTATATATATATATATATATATACATATATATATATATATATA
>JBBPBX010054162.1:13125-23574 GCA_038048925.1 Garcialebias charrua
GTATAGTACGGTATATATATTTTTAAATGTCATGTTTTTAAATGAAATGAATAAAGTATTTAAAAAATTAAAGAATAAACTTGTTAATTTACCTATTTTAATAAACTGTCAGGCTAAAATCATACTTTTGCCCATGATAATTATAAAACAAAATGTTAATTGTTTAAAGTAATGTATGAAGAGTACTGAAAGCTGTATTCATTAATTCTCAGTGGAGTTGAAAAAGGCACTAACACAAATAAAGACCAGAAGTGTTGAACTTCCTTCGTAAAAAACCCTGAAAAGCATCTAATCTCTAGTAAAACTTGTTTATCCTTCAAGAAAATCATAAAATATGTAGCTTTGTTTTTCACATTTCACATTATAAAAAATTTAATAAGTTGCGGTTGTGGTGAAGCTTGAGTGGATTTTTCCGTTCATTCTTTTGTTTAAAACACAAAATGAAACGTGTGCTGCTGAGCACAACCAGAGAAAAACAGCCAATTAAATGTCAGACAGAGCAGAGAACTTCTTTTCACAGGAAACAGGTTTTCTGCTCCAGAGTAATGAAATAACATCACAGTGATAATGAGTTCAGGAGGTAAGACATGGGGGTTTGTTGTGTTTGCACCGGGGTTTACCGAGTGTAGATCGGACAAAAGGATTGATTAGAGGGGGACGGGGTGGAGGTCCGAGCTTATCTCAGCAGCTTACCTTCTTGTATCTGGGGACAGGAAGCTTCAAACATAAAGCACCAACACAAAGACAGGCAATGAGAGCATGCAGAAAGAAAAACATGGAGACAAAAAGAGAAATTAAAACTGAAAGAGAACGAGACAAAAACAAAACAGCAAGCAGCTTTTACATGTAAGAATAGTTCAAAACCCCCAACATGCTGAATTATTTCTGTGTAAACTGAAAAACTGGTTTGTTGAAATGATAACTCTGCATAAACTCTGATTTGATTTGTTTGTTTCCCCTTGAGCAATCACAAAACAGAGAACGACACCCGCAGGTGCAAACGCCGTCTTCTCACAGCAGACCAGTTGCTTTTTATTGTCTTATTAATATTTCAACATTTAATTAAATCATCTAATTATAATTTCATTTCTATGCAACCACTGTGATATTTATTTAAAGGAGAAATGAAAAGTGTTTTTAATCTAATAGTAGTCTAATGAAAAGCATAAAATAAGCTTGTTGAGAAATTTTCACAAGTCAAAAATGTCATCCTAACTCAAATTTAGACTTTGCAAAGTGAAAAAATTCTCATCTGGTGTTTTTGACCCCCCTCCTCCTGCCTGCTCTCCGTCCCCTGAATATGACGTAGGCAGTGCAACGAGTCGTCCCTCATACAGTAATATTAGTGTGTGTATCTAGTTGTGGACAAAAAGGTTTCAGTGTGTAGCAATTATGGATGCAGCAAAAAAAATCTATTTTTTAAAGAATCAAGATTCTTAGTCCTGGCGATTCAGAATCTATTCTAAAAGCCCCAAAATCGATTTTAAAACTTAAAAAAAAATTATATTGTATTTTTACCGCTCCTGTGCATTCGGCCGCTGTAGAATTTTGGCCGTGTAGGGCCACCGTAGTTAGTTAGCCAGGCAGCTCCCAATGGAGCCTGCTAGCAAGGAGGGAGACAGCATGTTTCAACTTGCTCCTTCATCTTTAAAAATCATTTTAGATCCTACTATGTTCTGGGGAAGACAGAGCTTAACAAGACATTGGTAACTGTTTCAGGACATTTTCAACACCCCCACTTCCACGTTAGCATACGGCGCTAGCATGCTAACGTTAGCATACGGCGCTAGCATGCTAACGTTAGCATGCGGCGGCTAACGCACGGCTATTCGTATTTCCAGGATAGAAATGCCCATTAATGCACTAAATCACCAAACTGTTTTTGACAAACTAAAGTGATATCCTTCAGATTCAAAAAAGTCTTCTGCTTCCATTTTAAATGACAGACAAGAGGACAGTAATGATGGGTTTATAGCTTCAGTGTTATTGTAAGATAGCAAAGGAGGTCTTAATTGTGTCATAAAAGTGCGTCCAGAAAATTACTACAGAAATCACTGTACTTCGGCATGTAGCAGGAAAAATGTAAAAAACTATTTCTTTAAGCTACTGACTTGAAAAAAGCATACTAAGTATGTTTATGTGTGTTGTTTACTATATGAAATTCTTGTTATATCGATTTTTTCAGATTTGATTACATTTCTTCTTTAATAAAACAGCCAGATTGTCAGACGCCGGCTCAGAAAACACTGGAGCTTTGTGCTTTGATGCTGAATGTCAAAAAGCTTCTCCCCTAGCTTCTTTTAGAATGACTTAGGCCCTGTTTACACGGCGCGTATTTTGAGTGGAACCGCTCCTTTCTCTCTGCGTCTTTGCTTATCGCCTACACGAGTTCACAAAGAGGGGGGGCTTTGACTCAGATGGTTTTTGAACCCAGCCTCCAGAGGGGATCTTTTTCGCAGACCCCCCGTTGATAATGTAAACATCTCCCGCAGAGCTTTTGTTTGAACACATGCACGCAGCACGCACGCGCAGACAGCCGGCATTTTAACAATGGCGGTGGACTGGACAGAGGACACACGCACCACTTTCTGAACTATAGCTGATGGAATATATTTTGATTCTCATATTTAATTATTCTACACCTTACCTGCATCTGTGTTGGAAGAGAGCCAGCTGCCTGGATCCAGTTGTCGCTGTTAACGAGGCAGTCGGACATTTCACGTGTCACGCTGCACTATAACATACTAAATGTGCTATATATTAACAGTTTAACAATAATAAACAGTATTTATGTTAGCGTGGGAGATATTTAAATTTATCTGAGCTAAATGAAGCTATCTGGACTCGTTACGTCATGCCTAACATGCTGCTGAAAATGAAGACACCAGGTTGATTTTTAATTTATTTATTTATTCAACACCACAAACTCATGTCACAAACACTGAGAATTAAATTGAACACTTTTAAAAACACGTTAACCGAACTTTAATGAACTGGACTCTGTTGTTTTCATCCTGGTGGACACTGGACCCACATCCGAACCGCCGGTCCGCTTCGTGGAACAGCTTCGACCTCGCAGGAAAAAAATAAAAATAAAACCTCAGTTGGTTGTTCTGTGATCGAACTAAACACCAGGACACATTATTAAGAACATTGTTTACCTTGTAGCGCTGCTGTAAATCAGCTGATTCTCACAGACTAAAGTCCAACATCGTCACTCGGTTCTGGTTCTGCTCAGCAACTGGTGTGCAGCTTGTTAGATGAAGCGGGTCCCACTTGGCGTTAAATCTGTTGACTATTATCCAAATTCCAGCTTTAACTTGTTGTTAACTTGTTGACAACAACTTGTAGTTAGCTGAACTTTTAGCCAGAGAGGAAAACAGACGAGGCTGCCTCGGTGCTCTGTTTACCTCAGGCAGCACGCATGCGCAGTAGTGAAGGTTCCAAAAATCACAGCGCCATCTAATGGCCCAGCATGGTAACTACAGTGAAATCATGAGGACGGGGGTGGGGGGGGAGAGAGTCGTATCCACAGAATTCGCCCATGTCAACGCAAAACTTTTCACCTAATTAACATACCCAAAACATCCGTTTCCCCCACACAGTGTCCGTGTAAACAGGGCTTGAATTTTCAAGATCCTGAGGACAAACCCCTCCTTCTCCTCAACCATTAGTGGGCCATTAACTGCCTTTTGTTATAAATATGCGTGCACACAACTCAGGTCCATTTTACACGGCGCGTATTTTGAGTGTAACCGCTACTTTCTCTTTGCGACTTTGCTTATCGCCTACACGACGCTGCTGGCCCCCCTCTTTGACACCGATACTTTTCTGACCCTGCTCTCAAAGTGGAACTTTTTCGCTGACCCCCCGTTGATAATGTAAACATCTCCCGTGGAGCTTTTGTTTGAACACATGCACGCAGCACGCACGCGCAGACAGCCGGCATTTTAACAATGGCGGTGGACTGGACAGTGGACACACGCACCACTTTCTGAACTATAGCTGATGGAATATATTTTGATTCTCATATTTAATTATTCTACACCTTACCTGCATCTGTGTTGGAAGAGAGCCAGCTGCCTGGATCCAGTTGTCTGTTAACGAGGCAGTCGGACATTTCACGTGTCACGCTGCACTATAACATACTAAATGTGCTATATATTAACAGTTTAACAATAATAAACAGTATTTATGTTAGCGTGGGAGATATTTAAATTTATCTGAGCTAAATGAAGCTATCTGGACTCGTTACGTCATGCCTAACATGCTGCTGAAAATGAAGACACCAGGTTGATTTTTAATTTATTTATTTATTCAACACCACAAACTCATGTCACAAACACTGAGAATTAAATTGAACACTTTTAAAAACACGTTAACCGAACTTTAATGAACTGGACTCTGTTGTTCATCCTGGTGGAACTGTCACTGGACCCAGATCCGAACCGGTTCGCTTCGTGGAACAGCTTCGACCTCGCAGGAAAAAAATAAAAATAAAACCTCAGTTGGTTGTTCTGTGATCGAACTAAACACAAGGAAACATTATTAAGAACATTGTTTACCTTGTAGCGCTGCTGGAAATCAGCTGATTCTCACGGACTAAAGTCAGACATGTTGACTCGGTTCCGGTCCAGTCAGCAACTGGTGCGCAGATGAAGCGGCCCCACTTGGTGTCAAATCTGTTGACTCTTATCCAAATTCCAGCTTTAACTTGTTGTTAACTTGTTGACAACAACTTGTAGTAGCTGAACTTTTAGCCAGAGAGGAAAACAGGCTGCCTCGTGTGCTCTGTTTACCTCAGGCAGCAGTGGCACGCATGCGCAGTAGTGAAGGTTCCAAAAATCACAGCGCCATCTAATGGCCCAGCATGGTAACTACAGTAAATTCATGAGTACGGGGGGTGGGGGGGAGAGAGTCGTATCCACAGAATTCGCCCATGTCAACGCAAAACTTTCAACCTAATTAACATACCCAAAAGTTGCGTTTCCCCCACACAGTGTCCATGTAAACAGGGCCTCAGACACCCCCACCACACCAGACTGCATTCCAATGTTTCCACCAGGTAAGTAAGGCCCTGTTCACTTCACTGTAGCCGTTTTTGCATTGGCCAGCCCTCAATGGCCCGGGGCTCCCCTGGGTGGCTCTGGGCCACCCGCGTTCATTACGCATTTGCCGCAGAGCCGCCTTGAAGTGGGTGGGCAGTTCTCTGGAAGTGGGTGGGGTGCTCTCTTCACGTGGGTGGAGTGTTCGTGTTTTAAGAGAGGAGACTCCGCTAAAGAAAAATTGTTAGCTGGATATATATATATTAGTGTTTCTGAGTTTAATTTTTGTTAATAACTGATCACAAATCAGCTTATGTTACAACGTAAATAACAACGAAGCGCGGACCCATTTCCGCCTTTCAGCGCGACCTGAATGTCATTAAAATATAACTAATATTGTCTAACTGTTGCGCGCAGCCAGGGTTTTAAAATATGACTAATAATCTCTAACTCCTTTGCGTATCTAGAATGTCAAGAGTGGTGATTCCTTCATAAGCAACGTGAACTCCAAAAAAAAACAATCCGCCGCTGTGGCTTACGGGGTTAATGCTGTTGTGTCTTAACCAGACGAAGCCGGTTCGCGTCCCACCTGGGACAATGTTTTTTTTTACGTTTGTCTTTTATTGGAGTAAATAAAAAGGAGTTTGTTTGGTAGATAAAAAGGAGTTTGTTTGGTAAAATGCTTAACAAAACTCCTTTTTATTTACTCCAATAAAAGACAAACGTAAAAAAAAAACATTGTCCCAGGTGGGACGCGAACCCGCTTCGTCTGGTTAAGACACAACAGCATTAACGCCGTAAGCCACAGTGGCGGATTGTTTTTTTTAGGAGTTCACGTTGCTTATGAAGGAATCACCACTCTTGACATTCTAGATACGCAAAGGAGTTAGAGATTATTAGTCATATTTTAAAACCCTGGCTGCGCGCAACAGTTAGACAACATTAGTTATATTTTAATGACATTCAAGCCGCGCTGAAAGGCGGAAATGGGTCCGCGCTTCGTTGTTATTTACGTTGTAACATAAGCTGATTTGTGATCAGTTATTAACAAAAATTTAACTCAGAAATACTAATTCAGTTAACAATTGTTTTAGGGGTTTCTGTAGTTAAATATGAATGAAATTCAACCCTCGCGCTGAGGTTGTTTGAATGAGTCAAAGTCAAAGTCAAAGTCAAAGTCAACTTTATTGTCAGATCTGCAATATGTACTGTACAGGACATACACAGGACCGAAATTGCGTTTCTCTCAGTCCCTCGGTGCAACAGTAAACATCTAAACATTGAAACACTGAAACATATAATAATAGACATAAGCATAAAATAGTAAAACTAACATTGTCCTGAGTTTTTTTTTTTTTTTTTGCATAGCGGTGCAAGAGCATGAAAATCCACACCAACTCTAAAACTAAAACATTAAACATTTAATGAACATAATACTGTCCTGAGTTTTTGCATACTAGCACAAAAAAAAGAGTATAAAAAGTATAACTAAAATAAACTAAAGGTTTCTAGCATTGACATTTGCAAAGTGGCAAAGCAGCGTATGAGTCAATGTACACAGTATATGTATGAGGTAGTAGTTGATGTTGTTATAGAGGCAAAAAGTGGCATATGCAGTAAGGCACATTGGGCATCCCTAAATAAGACCGTTCAGAGCACACTGTATATGTACCAGCAGTGGTGTAGATATTAGAGTAGTGTAAATAAATGTAAACAGTAGTAATTACATGTAAGCAGTAGTAATAAAAGTAAACAGTATTAATAAATGTAAACAGAGAATGTAAACAGTATTATGATTATAGGCAGTGATGTAATACAGACATTAGTGCAAGTATGAGAATTAGTGCAAACTGTATGAGCACATGACCGAGAGTTTAGTGAAAAACTTTGTGTTGAGTGATAATGTGTGAGAAAGTTTTAGTGTTAAGGCAGTTCAAATGGGAGGGGGGGCAGAGCAGGCAGAGTGTTTAGCATTCTGACTGCCTGATGAACAGAGCTGTCTCTCAGTCTGCTGGTTCGAGCCTGGAGACTCCTCAGTCTCCTCCCTGATGGCAGTAGTCTGAAGCAGCTGTGTAGTGGGTGTGTGGGATCACCTGCCATGCGGTGGGCTTTCCGAGTGAGGCGTTTGCTGTGTAAGTCCTGCAGTGAGGGCAAGGAGGTGCCCACGATCTTCTCAGCTGCTCTCACAATGCGCTGGAGGCTCTTGCGGCAGGATGCAGTACATGCACCAAACCACACAAGCCGTTTTCGCATTGGCCAGCCCTCAATGGCCCGGAGCTCCCCTGGGTGTCTCTGGGCCACCCGCGTTCATTACGCATTTGCCGCAAAGCCGCCTTGAAGTGGGTGGGCAGTTCTCTGGAAGTGGGTGGGGTGGTCTCTTCACGTGGGTGGAGTGTTCGTGTTTTAAGAGAGGAGACTCGGCAAAAAAAAAATTGTTAGCTGGATATATATATATTAGTGTTTCTGCGTTTAATTTTTGTTAATAACTGATCACAAATCAGCTTATGTTACAACGTAAATAACACGAAGCGCACACCCATTTCCGCCTTTCAGCGCGACCTGAATGTCATTAAACAGCATTAAACAATAACTAATATTGTCTAACTGTTGCGCGCAGCCAGGGTTTTAAAATATAACGAATAATCTCTAACTTTTACGTGCAGCTAAAATGTCAGGAGGAGTGATTGCTATATGGGCAAGTTGGACACCTGAAAATTCAGTCTGTTCGGATAGCTCAACGAGTTAATGCGTTACGTTTTGACCGGGAGAAGTGGGTTCGCTTCCAGCCTGGGACAAAGTTATTTTACTTTTTTTTTCTCTTTATTCACATTTTCTTTTAAATAAAAAGGAGTTTGTTTGCAAACTCCTTTTTATTTAAAAGAAAATGTGAATAAAGAGAAAAAAAAAGTAAAATAACTTTGTCCCAGGCTGGAAGCGAACCCACTTCTCCCGGTCAAAACGATAACGCATTAACTCGTTGAGCTATCCGAACAGACTGAATTTTCAGGTGTCCAACTTGCCCATATAGCAATCACTCCTCCTGACATTTTAGCTGCACGTAAAAGTTAGAGATTATTCGTTATATTTTAAAACCCTGGCTGCGCGCAACAGTTAGACAATATTAGTTATTGTTTAATGCTGTTTAATGACATTCAGGTCGCGCTGAAAGGCGGAAATGGGTGTGCGCTTCGTGTTATTTACGTTGTAACATAAGCTGATTTGTGATCAGTTATTAACAAAAATTTAACTCAGAAACACTAATTCAGCTAACAATTGTTTTAGGGGTTTCTCGTTTCTGTAGTTAAATTTGAATGAAATTCAACCCTCGCGCTGAGGTTGTTTGAATGAGTCCCGCCCCTGCTGCAAACAACGAATCAAATGAGAGCTGAAACTAGCCCTGTCGGGCTCGGCCCGATAAGAACCACGGTGAAGATGGTTCCAGAACAAGGGTGGATCCCGGGCGGAAAAGGTAAATGCGAAGACGCCGAACCCGGGTTAGAAGCTGGGAGAGCCGGGGAGGGCCGGCCAATGCGTAAGCGGCTACAGTGATGCAGCTGGTCAGGACACTTTCTATGGCACCTCTGTAGAAGGTGCTCATGATGGGGGTTGAAGCTCCAGCCCTTTTCAGCTTGCGGAGAAAGTAGAGACGCTGGTGAGCCTTCTTTGCCAGTGCTGCAGTGTTCCTGCTCCAGGACAGGTCCTTTGAGACGTGCACTCCCAGGAACTTGGTGCTGTCTACTCTCTCCACTGCGGTGCTGTTGATGGTCAGAGGGGCATGTTGGGCATCCCTCTTCCTGAAGTCCACAACAATCTCCTTTGTCTTCTCCACGTTGAGAGTGAGATTGTTGTGTCCGCACCACAAGGCCAGGCGGCTCACCTCGTTCCTGTAGTCCGTCTCATCGTTGTTGCTGATGAGACCCACCACTGTTGTGTCGTCCGCAAACTTGATGAAGTGGTTGGAGCTGTACGATGGTGTGCAGTCGTGTGTTAGCAGGGTGAATAGAAGGGGGCTCAGCACACATCCTTGTGGGGCCCCTGTGTTCAATGTGATGGTGCTAGATGTGTTACTCCCGACCCGCACTGTCTGTGGTCTCCCGGTCAGGAAGTCTAGCAGCCAGTTACACATTGAGGTGTTCAGCCCCAGACTGTCCAGTTTAAGGATGAGCTGTTGGGGGATGATGGTGTTAAATGCCGAGCTGAAGTCGATGAACAACATTCTAACATAGGAGTCCTTCGTGTCCAGATGTGTGAGAGCTGTGTGAAGGGCAGAGGAGATGGCATCGTCGGTTGAGCGATTAGGTCGGTATGCAAATTGGAAGGGATCCAGGGAGTCAGGGAGGACAGATGTGATGCTTTTCATGACTAGCCGTTCAAAGCACTTCATCAGGATGGGGGTGAGTGCTACTGGGCGATAGTCATTGAGGCATGCGGGCGTTGCCTTCTTTGGGACAGGGATGATGGTGGTGGCTTTGAAACAGGTGGGGACGATGGCCTGGCTCAGTGAGATGTTAAAGATGTCCGTGAAGACCGCTGCGAGTTCCCCTGCACAGTCCTTCAGCACACGACCAGGTATGTTGTCAGGACCAGAGGCCTTCCGGGCGTTAATCTTGATGAATGATCGCCTTACGCTGTCTGAGGACAGCGTCAGCACCTGGCCATCAGGAGAGGGGGGGAGTTTATGTGCTGGTGTGCCGTTACTTGCCTCGAACCGAGCAAAGAACTCATTCAGTTCATTCAGCGCAGAGGCTGAGCTGTCACAGGTCTGGGGGGGTGCCCCTGCTGCAAACAACGAATCAAATGTGAGCAGTACATGACGTGAAACTGGGTCCGTCAGGGCTCGGCCCGATAGAACCACGGTGGGCATGGTTCCAGAACAAGGGTGGATCCCGGGCGGAAAAGGTAAATGCGAAGACGCCAAACCCGGGTTAGAAGCTGGGAGAGCCGGGGAGGGCTGGCCAATGCGTAAACGGCTTGTGTGGGAGAAACGGATATTTTGGGTATGTTAATTAGGTGAAAAGTTTTGCGTTGACACGGTCGAATTCTGTGGATACGACTCTCTCCCCCTCCACCCCCGTCCTCATGATTTCACTGTAGTTACCATGCTGGGCCATTAGATGGCGCTGTGATTTTTGGAACCTTCACTACTGCGCATGCGTGCTGCCTGAGGTAAACAGCAGCCGAGGCAGCCTGCCTCGTCTGCTTTCCTCTCTGGCTAAAATCAGCT
Organism: Garcialebias charrua; assembly: GCA_038048925.1. Classification (NCBI taxonomy): domain Eukaryota; kingdom Metazoa; phylum Chordata; class Actinopteri; order Cyprinodontiformes; family Rivulidae; genus Garcialebias; species Garcialebias charrua. The sequence continues at coordinate 23,395 of JBBPBX010054162.1, forward strand.
AACTACAAGTTGTTGTCAACAAGTTAACAACAAGTTAAAGCTGGAATTTGGATAAGAGTCAACAGATTTGACACCAAGTGGGACCGCTTCATCTAACAAGCTCCACACCAGACGCTGAGTGGACTGTGGACCAGAACCGGACTTTACTCCGTGATAAACAGCTGACTTACAGCAGGTAAA
>JBBPBX010054163.1:0-23574 GCA_038048925.1 Garcialebias charrua
AGCTCAGTCTTATAAATATCACCTTCTCATAAATAAATGGTTGATCCACTATGAGAAGGTGCTATTTATAAGACAGAGGTGAATACAGCTCCTCAGACTGAAGAAGTTTTCGGACGAAAGCTGAATGTCCAGAGGACCAGACTTAACTTTTTTAGATGTGTGTTCTTCTGTTACTGAGAGGGGCGGGGGTGAAGCAAATCTATAACAATACACTCATTTAAATTTGTTTAGACAAAATGGAAGATCATATCTCAAAACTAAAATAATTATTTTTTTACTCGATTTTCAGTCGTAACCAGTCAGTGCTTAATTGGAACCACATCCTGCCGGGAACTCTCTTATGTTTACAAGGTGCTTCCGGTATCTGTTTACAGATCCAGTATCTCTCAGGTTTACTAATAATAAATTTGGACAATATGACAGCCTTGAGCAAACAATGAATACTTATATATGTAAATGTAAAATAATTAAATGAGCACTAATTTTAAACACAACAGCATATGATCTGCCTCAACTGAAGCATTTCCACGTTCGCCTGTCACAAACCTCACAGCATGTCACTGGAGTACAGGTCCCAGGGATGGCGTGTGCAGGACAGAGCTATAGCACCAGGACTTTGGCAGTAGGTCCTCAGGGTTATGTTTTCAGTCCTCTGTGAATCAGTGTTGCTCTGGTGATTGATGCAGGTGGTTGATCAGGTTGTGATGTGTGGTGTACTGGGCCTGTTTAGGATTCATGCCCCATGTGGATATCTTTTTAAGATGTTGCACATCCAGAAAAGGATAGAATCTCTTTGTACTGAGATCACAGTTGTTCTACAGTCAGGTGTAGTTGTTTCAATCGCAACCAATCATCAGCCATTGTCTCAAAAAAATCACATCATAAAAATGCATACATACAAAAATTCATGAAATATTTTAAATAATTTTGTGCTTCAGATTACATATCTGTAATTTGAAATGAGCAAAAACACTTTAGTTTTTGGGTAATAAAACAGTAAAACTGGTCTTTTTGTGTGAGTGCGCCAAAAATGCATCGTACAGTAGATAAGTTCTGGTATTTCTATAATCAATGTAGCAACAGCTGCTTACCAAAGAGTTTTATGAAGCAACACCACCTGTAGCACCTCCAGTGCAGCCAGGGGCATTTCCTGTAGGAATATTATGTTTCTGCTGTAATAACTGTGTAATGCAAAGTGAAAAGATGTATAAATAGCATTTGCATGAACCACTTTATTATTTTATTTAAGGCATTGTTTTAGAAAGACTGATTATTTTTGCACAATGATGGACTATTATAGCTTACTGATAGCATTAGCATTGACAACAACTTGTGCAAAGCAAGATATATCTTTTTTAATCGTATTTAAGTGGTAGTGTAAATATCTTTGAGTTTGACTTTTAATTATTTTACATTTGTTTGATCACTATGCTTATTTTTATTATTTATCTACACTACTGCTGATATATATATTTTTACTAGCCTTATTGCATATGCCACTTTACCTCTATACCAATATGAACTACCTCATATACTGTGTAAACTTCATATGCTGATTTGTCACTCTATTACAAATGTCAATGCCAGAACTTTCATTTTATTTTATAGATATACTTTTTACACTTTTATACTACTATGCAAAAAACTCAGGACAGTATTACACTTTTGTTATTTCATTTTATGCTTATGTTTATTAAATGTTTAGTGTTTTAGTGTTGGTGTAACTTTTCATACTTTCATACTACTACTATGCAAAAACTACTATGCAAAAACTCAGGACAGTATTACACTTTTATTATTTCATTTTATGCTTATGTTTATTAAAGGTTTTAGTGTTTAAATGTTTACTGTTGCACCGAGGGACAGAGAGAAATGCAATTTCAATCCTGTGTATGTCCTGTACATATTGCAGTTTTGACAATAAAGTATAGTATCAACATGGACAAGAAATGGATACATCTTTATCAAAACAAAGGAAGGGTCTCAGCCTAAAATGATAAAAGAGCTGACGGATCTGGATGAACTCAGGAGATGAAAAATTACAAATCAATGAAACAACTCACACTCAAAATGGATAAAATATACAGTGAAATGAACAAATACATTAGAACATGACACCATACGAAGACCCAGAACCTAAAATATATAATGTTGAAAATGTGATTGATGTAAAAAAAAATCCTGTAATAGATAGCGAATATTATAATGAAGAGCAGTTTAATGACATCAATATATCAAATGGAGTTCTCTCTATTATTCACTTTAATAGCAGAAGTATAAATGCAAACATATCCAAAATAACAGATTACTTAAAACAGTTAAATAGAACTTTTACGATAATAGCGCTGTCAGAGACATGGCTCAATGATGATAACACAAGTAATATTCACATCGAGGGGTATGAATTATATCATATGAACAGAAATAATAAAAGAGGTGGTGGAGTCGCTCTATTTGTCAATAATGAAATAAAATGTAAATTAAATAGTGAAATGTCAATAATAGTTGATAATATTATGGAAATGATAACAATAGAAATAATAAACAAAAATGATAAAAACATAATAATAAGTTGTGTATATAGATCACCAGGAGCAAATATAGAAATATTCACGGATAAAATCTTGGAGCTAATGGAGAAGAGTTTTAATAAAAAAGTTTTTTTGTGTGGAGACTTTAACATTGATATGGGAATTAAAACAGATTCAAATAAAATGCAGATTTGTTCCTGTCTTTGATTTTATACGTCTACCTTATAATGTTTTGCTAGTTTTTTGATACTTTGTTAAAAAAAAAATAATGTATTTCTCTCTTTTGTTTTTTTCTCTCTTTTGTTTTCTACTGTTTATTGTTTATTGTTTAAGGAAATTCTACCATTGCTGTTCATCGTTCTTTAGTTTTAGCAGGTCGCTTTCGTAAATGAGCCGAGGCTCAATAAGATTTACCTGACTAAATAAAGGTTGAATGAATGAACATAAGCACATTTATAAACTCAATGTACAGTTTAAATATGTATCCATTGATATCAAAGCCAACAAGAATTACAACTCATAGTGCCACAATAATTGATAATATTTTCACAAATATAACAAATGGGGACGTGATAGGTGGTATCTTAACGACCGACTTAAGTGATCATTTACCAGTTTTCACAATCTATAAAAATGATCAAAGCATCACAAAAGCAGTCACAATGAAGAAAAAGATCATAAACACGTCAAAAAAAGTTTTGGAAAAATTGAAAGAGGATCTAGATAAACAAGACTGGAATGATGTGTATGTTGATGATGCGAACAGAGCATATGATGAGTTTATGAATATCTTGGAAGCTCTGTATGAAAAGAATTGTGTGCAAACAAATTACACAAAGAGAAATACGATTGATCAACCATGGATGACAAAAGGGTTGAGAAATGCTTGTAAAAAAAAGAATTATTTGTATTCATGTTTCTTGAAATTGCGAAGTCAGAGCGCTGAAGAAAAATATAAAAAGTATAAAAATAAATTAGTAGGGATTATAAGGAAACATAAGAAAGAATATTATAGTAAATTATTAGATAAAAGTAATGGTGATATGAAAGCAACATGGCGAGTAATGAATAGTGTCCTGAAGAATCATAAAGCAAAAACTGGTATTTCAAAATATTTTGTAAAAGACAACGATGAAATTCATGATGAAAATGAAATTGTAAATGGATTTAATCAATATTTTGTGAATGTTGGATCAAGCCTTGCAGCTAAAATACCAAAAGCAGATAATAATGTGATCCATTCAATTAAAGGTTGTGCAAATAGTATTTTTCTAAATGGAACTAACAAAGAGGAAATAATGAATGTAGTAAAAAATCTTACAGACAAGAGATCAAAAGACTGGGTGGACATGGATATGATGTTTGTAAAGGACATAATGAGCCATGTTATTGAGCCGTTCACATACATATGTAACTTATCATTTTCAACAGGAATATTTCCAGATAATATGAAAGTAGCTAAGGTAGTTCCTCTTTTTAAAAATGGTGATAAATGTGTGTTCAACAATTATAGACCTATATCCTTGTTACCACAGTTTTCTAAAATTCTTGAAAAACTATTTGTGAACAGACTAGATCAATTTATAGATAAACAAAATATTCTAAGCAACAGTCAGTATGGGTTCAGAGCTAAAAACTCTACATCAATGGCTCTCATGGAATTAATGGAACAAATAACTACTGCTGTCGATCAAAAACAATATTGTGTCAGTATTTTTGTTGATTTAAAAAAAGCATTCGATACTATTGATCACACCATTCTCCTTGAAAAACTGAACAAATATGGTATTAGAGGACCAGCATTACAGTGGGTATCTAGCTACTTGAAAGATAGGAAACAATTTGTACAAATAAATGATGTAAGATCTGACCTCTGTAATATCACATGTGGAGTTCCCCAAGGCTCTGTACTTGGACCAAAGCTATTTATTTTATATGTGAATGACTTGGTAAATGTGTCAGGACTCCTTAAATGTGTACTTTTTGCTGATGATACCACATTTTTCTGTTTAGGTGAAGATATAGAACAAATGTTGGAATTGATAAAGACAGAATTTGTCAAGATACAAACTTGGTTTAAAATAAATAAATTATCATTAAATCTAGAAAAAACTAATTACATGATATTCAGTAATAAAAAGAAAACTGTTGATGTTCCACTCAAAATTGAGGGTGTTGAGATTTGTAGAGTGAGTGAGGTGAAGTTTTTGGGTGTTATCATTGATGACAAACTGACATGGAAACAACACATAAATTCTGTAAGAATAAAAATAGCTAAATCGATTGCAGTACTGTACAAAGTCAGAGACCTATTGAATGATAAAGCTCTGTATTTGTTGTATAACACAATCATTGTTCCACACTTAATCTATTGTATTGATGTTTGGGGGAATGCGTGTAAAACAATCACAAAGCCTATTTTTGTATTACAGAAAAGAGCTGTAAGAATTATCACTAGAAAACATTACCGTCATCCATCAAGTACATTATTTTATCAACTGAAGTTATTGAAGTTCCATGATTTGGTAGACTATAATATTTTATCAGTTATGTATAGGGCTCAAAATAATGCATTACCTTTAAATATCCAAATGCATTTTGTTAAAAGACAAAGTTGTTATAATCTTAAGGGGACAGATGTTTGTAAAACCACAATTCAGAACTAGTTTGAAGGGACGTTCTACCTCAATCCAGGGAATTAGATTATGGAATGGTTTGGAGAATGTAGTTAAAAATGCCAAGTCAATCCGCTCATTCTCAATCAGTTCATCTGGACAGTTTCTTTTTTGTAGAAACGTTTCACCCTCACTCCAGAGGGCTTCGTCAGTCAGAGTAGTCCAAAGCACACTGAAGTTAACCCACCAAGTAAACAACTTAAGTGGACCAACCAGTTTGCTTGACGAAGCCCTCTGGAGTGAGGGTGAAACGTTTCTACAAAAAAGAAACTGTCCAGATGAACTGATTGAGAATGAGCGGATTTGATACCTGGACTATTGAGAATGAACTTTCTTGCCAAGTCAATGTTTACATTTAAGAAAATGATCAAAACGAATGTGTTAAAAAAAAACGAAATAGCGTAATGTGTATTGTATTAGTTAGAAAATTAGAAAGAGTTAGTCATTTTGTACTGTTGGTGGAAGATTATTATTGTTTAATCTGATTGTTGGAAAAAAGGGGCAGATATAATAAGATTTATTCTTCTTTCTGCTACCTTTCATTTTTTTATATTTTGTACATTATCATTTATGGGATTGTCCTGTATTGTTTCTTTTGTAAAAAAAAAAATGAACAAATTTAATAAACATAAACATAAACTTTGATGTAACACGGGCTATGAAGGCCCGGATTGTGACTCAGAGGATGTGACTCTAAAGCCAACTGGTAGACTGTAAATAGTCTAGAGCTTCCCTATTACAAATACGCAGGTACGCCTGGCTTCAAATGACAAAAACAGAAGTGTTGTATACAATATATATTTTATTAATTCCTTTCAATATTAAAACAGCCTTTATTAGATGCATTTATGCTATGGTGGTTCTACCAGGCCAGTTGTAAAGGGCTAGCACAACTCCAAATCACTTAACACCAAAGGATGTTACATGCCAGTAACATGAGAGCATGTACAGTTTAAAACAAGGCACAGAGTTGGGAATTTACAGCCACTCTTCCAATGAACTAAAACCACCCGGTTACATCCTACCCCCCCTTTATGGATCGGTGGCCCACCGATAAATCAAAACCGCAACCAGGGTCAAAAAGTGGCGGTAACCAGGCTGCTGGCACCCGGGTCCACAGAAACAGTAGCCCTACAGTCGTCACTCCTAACCGGTCGTGGGAGGTGATGGGGGTTGGAGTGTTTGCCAGCGGTTTTACGGCTGGACTTCCTGGGGCCGATGATACTGCTTTGGGGAGCTTGTACAGCCGGTGGCGCCTCATATGGCATATGAACTGGAGGCCTTTCCGGTGGTTCTGGCTTCACAGACGGGTTACTAACAGCCTCTCGGACCACCAGCCAAGATCCAGACTCCACATCATCCTCGTCACTAGTCTCATCAGGCAGACACTGCAACCAAGCATCAGGGCAGGCATCTGTAGGTGGTAGAGCAGGTTTTATAGCAGTACGATGCACTTGTCTCACAAGATGAAGCTTATCAACTGGAGCAATTGAATATACCACACCACCTGTACTGGGCCCTTTCACGACTTGGTACACTGTGGACCCCCATGCATCTTGAATTTTTCTGCGACCTGGGCCCACATCACGCAAATACACTCTTTGTCCCACTTCAAGTGGCTTGCACTGAACCTTTTCATCATGCCTCACTTTCCTCCTCTGGGCTGCCAGCTCCACTCTGCCCCTGGCAGCATCCATGGCCACATTCAGACGCCTCCTGTGCTCTGCCACCCAGTCACACACACTGGGTGCTGTGGGCGCCGGAAGATGACCAAGAAGGAAATCCACTGGCAAGTGAGGTTCTTGTCCAAACATGAGGAAGTGGGGTGATTCACCAGTCGACTGATGGGCAGTGGTGTTATAGTGGAAGACAAGCTGTGGGAGGTGTTCTGGCCAATTTCGTTTTTCTTCTGGAGGAAGGGAACGAAGCAGGTTAAACATAGTTCGATTAAAGCGTTCACACTGTCCATTTCCTTGTGGGTGGTAAGGTGTGGTACGACTTTTCTGAACTCCATACAGCTCACATAACTGTTGCACCAAGAGACTCTCAAAGTTCCTCCCCTGGTCTGAGTGGATGCGAGCCGGTACTCCAAAACGGTAAAACCACTCACGAACCAGGATCTTCGCTACCGTAGCTGCTTTTTGATCACGAGTGGGGATGGCTTGGGTGAACTTTGAAAACACATCTGTCATCACCATCACGAGCTCCCTTCCATCACGGGCGGTTTCCAACAGTGTAAAATCAATGGCCAGCAGCTGATTTGGTCTTGAAGCAAGGAGGTGACCCATAGGAGCACGAGCTCTTGGTTGGGTGTTTTTAGCAAGGGTACACCTCTCACACTGCTGGCACCAGTCCTTTACATCTTTGTCCATCCCTGGCCAGAAACACCTCTGCTTCACGACATCAGTTGTCCTCTCTATCCCTTGGTGGCCATGATGTTGATGAAGCTCCTGTAACACCTCTGATCTTAAGCTCTCTGGGAGAAGTAACTGGAGAACCTCTTCTCCACCATCTGGTCTCCAGCTGCGCCGATACAGGAGGTCCTCCTTCTGGACAATTCGACCCCACTGTTTTACAAGTCCCCGGGCCTCTGGACCCAGACGCTCCTTCTCAGCACAGCTTGGCGCTCTCTGCTGCTGCCAAAACTCCAGAAACGCTGAGATGGCAGGGTCAGCCCTTTGGAGTACCCCCAGATCTTCCTCGCTGCGGGATGGCAGAGCTGTTATGACCAACTGGACAGGGTCTTCCTGCATCCCCACAAACCGCTCACCAATTGCCTCTGGAATGACTGTTCCTGGGAGGAGGTACTCCAATTGCGTTCTGTCCCCACTAGTCTGTTGCCTTGAGAGGGCATCCGCATTCTTGTTCACACGGCCTGGGCGATATCGGACTGTATACTCAAATGCTGAGAGTTCAGCGATCCACCGATGCTCCGTGGCGCCCAGTTTGGCTGTGTCCAAATAACTCAAGGGGTTATTGTCTGTCCATACTATACATCGGTGGCCCCACAGGTACTCTTTGAACTTCTCAGTCATGGCCCACTTCATGGCTAACATTTCAAGCTTCATGGAGCTATAATGTTTCTCAGCAGCATGTAAGCTGCGACTGGCATATGCAACTGGTTTCACTTTGCCACCTTGCTCTTGAGACAATACGGCTCCTAGCCCACTGTGGCTGGCGTCGACCTCTAAAATGAAAGGCAGAGAGAAATCAGCAAAAGCAAGTGTGGGGGCACTTACAAGCTTGGCCTTGAGCTCCTGGAAGCTCCTTTCACAGTCCTCCGACCAAACGTCTTCCAACAGTTGCCTTCGTCCTCTGCACACCTTCGACCCAGCAAGTTCTGCAACAAGACGATGAAGGGGGCCAGCTAGTTTAGAAAAATCTTCTACGAACCTCCTGTAATAATTGGCAAACCCCAGGAACGACCGCAACTCTGAGATGTTGGTGGGGTGAGGCCAGTTTAACACTGCCGCAACCTTTCCTGGGTCCGTGGCCACGCCCTCCTCAGAGATGAGATGTCCCAGATATTTCACCTGCTTTTTGAAGAAGTCACACTTTTCTAACTTGACTTTCAATCCTTCTTGTTTTAGGCGACTTAGAACCCTTTCCAGCCGTGTCAAGTGATCATCAACACTGGAAGAGAACACAACAATATCATCCAGATATAACAAGAGTGACTGACCATGCTGGGCCCCAAATATCCTCTCCATCAAACGCTGGAAAGTCCCTGGTGCATTGCATAGTCCAAATGGCATACGGTTGAACTCGAACAGGCCAAACGGGGTGCAGAAAGCTGTTTTTGGCTTATCGATCTCTGCAACTGGAACCTGGTTATATCCAGAAGCAAGGTCCATTGTCGTAAACCAGCAGGCGCCCGAGAGGGAGTCTAGTGTCTCTTCTATTCGAGGCAGTGGAAAAGCATCCTTCCTGGTCTTTTTATTAAGTTGTCTGTAGTCTACACAAAGGCGAAGACTACCGTCCTTCTTTCTGACTAGGACAATTGGGGACGCATAAGGGCTACTGCTCTCTCGAATTACCCGGGTTGCCAGCAGCTGGTTAATGTGAGACTTAACTGCCTCATATTCAGATGGAGGGATGCGCCGATACCGCTGTCGTATGGGAACATCATCTGACAAAGGGATGCTATGCTCAATTAAATTGGTAAAGCCAAGGTCACCATCAAAAGCAGAAAACACAGATTCATACTTTAGCAATAAGGCTCTCACTTTGTGCTGCTCTATTCCATCTAGCATAGAGAGATCAAGGGAGGTTATCTTCTCTCTAACTGAGCCAGTCTCGGCAGTATGGGACCTGACTGCAGCAATAATTTGCTCCTGTACACAAGGGACTTCCTGCAACTCTGATGGTAGGCTCACCACATCTATAGGAGACAACACTCCAAGAGAACAGCGGGGTTTCAGTGTAACCGTACACACCCCTACATTCACCACAGGAACATAAACAGTACCCCGAACAACATGCAAGAGAGAAGGAGACACTAACAAACCCTCAGGTAAGCCAAACTTTGCATTTAAGGGTTCAATCAAAACAGCCCCTGCCAAGGCCAACATAGCAGAACAAGTAGCAGGTACAAGTTTAGTAGTGCCAGCAGGAACTACCACAGGTCTTTTGCCACGCAGCTTTGCGACACTAGTCTGAATAGGGCCTTTCTGTAAGTTGGTCTGCTGATATAACTGGAAGGCAGGAAGCCAGGAACTGAAAGCCCCCAAAACTGTAGGGCGTTCAAACAACTCAGGGCCATACTGGTCAAACAACTGAAAATAGTAGGCCTTTATGACATTCATCCCAATTATGCCCGGTATATGAGGTAAACTAACCCGACCTGGAGGGTCTCTAACAACCAAGATCCCTCTTCTAGGAATTACCACACCACACACCTCTATGTCGGGCTCAAGATAACCCAAGTACGGAATGCTTAAACCGTTGGCAGCTCTCAGCTCTAACCAATGACAGGACTTTAACTTGTCTGGAAAATATTTCCTGAAAAAGCTCTCTGAAATGGTAGAAACCATAGAACCTGTGTCAAGGACACATTGGACCGGAACTCCAGATAATTTCACAGTGACTTGGGGACAAGGCACCATTAAACGCTCCTTCACCTCATCTACATGGGGACCCACTGAGCCTGAACCACCCCCTGAAGGTTGGACACTTTCGCTCCCTTGGCAGGTAGATGATGCGGTCAGTTGTCCCCATGCTCCCCAGAGCTGTACGTGTACTGGGACCAGCTGGTGCCTCATGTTGAGTTGAATTTGCCAGTGCAACGTCCCGTTCCTGTTGCAGCCGACTCCTATCGGCCTCCAACTGCTGGACTCGAGCCCGGAGTTCTTCAAGTTCCTCTGCCATAGGAACGGAGAGGTGGGTCCTTCTTCACTGTCGGGGGGTATCCAGCTAGGTCCCACGATGTGCCTACTGTTAGCCTATTATGCTCCCAACTTCTAAATGCTCTTTAGAGATAATTAAATAAAATATATATACTGTATATACACACACAAACTGCCTTATCAGCCAGGCCCTACCAACAACGCCAGTAAATGTAACACGGGCTATGAAGGCCCGGATTGTGACTCAGAGGATGTGACTCTAAAGCCAACTGGTAGACTGTAAATAGTCTAGAGCTTCCCTATTACAAATACGCAGGTACGCCTGGCTTCAAATGACAAAAACAGAAGTGTTGTATACAATATATATTTTATTAATTCCTTTCAATATTAAAACAGCCTTTATTAGATGCATTTATGCTATGGTGGTTCTACCAGGCCAGTTGTAAAGGGCTAGCACAACTCCAAATCACTTAACACCAAAGGATGTTACATGCCAGTAACATGAGAGCATGTACAGTTTAAAACAAGGCACAGAGTTGGGAATTTACAGCCACTCTTCCAATGAACTAAAACCACCCGGTTACATTGACTTTTGTTGTTGTTCTGTTTTGGTTTCGCCCAATTTGAATACGATCGATAGATGGCGGTAATGAGCGCGGGCTGTCATTGTACATCTTAAAGGAGACGAAGAAGAATCACCACCCGCCAATAAACTCCCACGAAGAAGAAGTTACCAGGGAAACCTCTGCGTGAAACCGCCTGCTCCGAGGCGGGATTATTTTTATCCCTTTTTTTAAACAGCTTTTTTGTCGTGCTTCGTTTAAAGAGACCGACAGAAACGGAACCTGGACCTCTTTAGACCCGGTCCAGACGAACTTTAACATGACTCAGCAAGGCGCTGCTCTTCAGACCTACAACAACGAACTGGTCAAGTGTAAGTACTATTTAAATACTTTCAGTCCATTCAGATTTATTCAGCAATAATTAACATTTTATTAATTTAACTTCACTTTATGCGGAGTGAGCTATTTACATTAGGGAGTAAAGAGCCTTCTTACTGATCTGTTGCACTTGAATCAGTTGTTTTCTTGATCAAAACCTAATTTCTCTCAGATATTAGGGAACATGAAGAGCTTTGTTTTAACACTTCCTGGGTGTCACATGGTGGTTAATCTGTGCACACTCCTGCAGCCTCTCTGTCTGTGTCAGATTACTCCATCTGATTGATGTACATAAACAATTTGATCCTGTTTTTTTGTAGTTAAAATGTCTATAAGTGTTCACACTTTGTCAGAAGTTATGTTGAGCAAAGGTTCAGTGTGTTTTGAAGCTCAAGAACATCATCTGGACCCCACAGTGACGTCACAGTGTGCATCATCTCCATGTGGACTCACGTTATGTTGTGTTTCTGTCAGGTATCGAGGAGCTGTGCTCGAAGCGAGAAGAGCTGAGTCGACAGATCAAACAGGAGGAAGATGAGAAGGACCGCCTGCAGCACGACGTCCGGGTCCTCTCTGAGAAACTGAGCCGGGTCAACGAGAGCCTGAGCCGAAGACTCGCTGCTCGTACAGCACTGGACCGCACCATCGCTGAGACGGAGGCTGCGTACAGCAAGGTGGGTCAGGTCACCCCCCACTACCCTCACCCTGCAGAACCACACCAAGGTGGGTCAGGTCACCCCCCACTACCCTCACCCTGCAGAACCAGGACTCATCGGACCACAAGACCTTTTCTAGTTTCTCCAAAGTCATCTCTTTATGCTCCCAAGTATCAGTTAGATTTGATTTTAGTTCAAGTTTTAATCTTTTGCATCTTATAGGTGAGCACACATGGCAGCAGCAGCAGTTAGCTGTGGCACCTTCAGTGCAACCTGTCTTACTTCCTGCAGGAAAACCATATTTCTCTAAAACTAACCATGTAATTCAAAACTGATGGTGATTAATGTAAGTTTTTAGGGACTATGGCAGAGGTCCACTTTGGTCCGGACCCCGCTCTGAAGCCCAGGGGTCTGCAACCTGCGGCTCTGGAGCCACATGCGGCTCTTTCAAGCTTCAGCCAAGACAAACACAAAACTGAATTTTATTGGTTGCTATAAAAATAGTTTTAGCTGTATTCTTTTCATTTCTTTTGCAAATACTCATTTTAACTTTTTTGCTTTATTTCTATACTGTACTTAATTACCGGTATTTTCCCACAATTAAAAAAAATACATAAGTCTGCATAGTTCATAGCTGTTTGTATATTTAAAAAAAAACCATTTTCCCCCTCTTTACAATAATCAGATCTTTTCATTTGTCTTAAAATTGTAAAAATGTCAATAAATGTTAAAAAAATCTTTAGATATTTTTAGCTTTAAAATATCACTCCTACTGGCCACAAAAGTCTTCTCCGACAGACTTAAAGTGGCCCATGGGCCACCAGTTGATAACCACAGTTGTAGCATGTTGTTGTGGCACTGGACACATTGAATTTAATGAACGAAGACGTAAAAATGTCTCTTTTGATCGTAAAGGTTGCAGACCACTGGACTAGCTGTTAGCTCGTCAGTTCTGAATTAAACCCAGCTTGTCTAAACCGAGGCTGCTGGAAGCGCTATCTACAGGTGACCTCACTGCAGGCTATCAACTCTTCACGTTACAAAACCAAACCAGAAGACACAGTTTGAGTTAATGGTTAAAAACATATTGATACGCAAATCTGAAATACAAGTGCACACTTTTATCTGTGTACTTTACAAATCCGAGCGTAAATACTCCGATGTTTCAAAACTGTCGACACGTTTTCAGTCACTTCAGCAGTTTTTGTTGTTACACAGTTAATCATTTTTAATAAATGAACACACTGATGTGATAAAAGTAGTTTTGTTTATTTTGACTGGTCTTTATGGCATTCATTGGTACTTTTGACTTCTTTCACTGGATTAAACTCTGACCCAGGTTTTACCGACTCTCCAGCCACAATCTTTAGTTTTTGTCTCTGTGAAGATCGTCACGGTTTCTCTGGGGTTTAATAACCTGTCGAGCAGCTCCCGACTCCGCTTGTCTCAGCAACTTTCTGCCTCGTCCTCCGTGTTGTCGCTGAACTCCCCTCACGCTCCCGTTTAATCAAAGAAAGCAGAAACTCCTCAGACCAAAGCAGTATTTCTTGCCTCCCTCTGTTATGCTGCTTCATATAACTTCTTTTTTTCTCTCCTGTCGTACAGATCTTGGAAAGTTCCCAGTCCCTGCTGAGCGTTCTGAAGCAGGAAGCGGGAAACCTCAGCAAGGCCACGGAGCCGCGGAGAAAGGAGCATTAACGGCAAGAGAACGTAACTGAACTCCGTGGGAACAGATTTTGCACATTTAAAGACACTTTGTGTTTTTTTGTTTTCTTAAAGGCAATAAATGTATTTTAACTATCACTTGTGACTGTTTTAGACCAAACCGGTGTTAATAATGAAGGCTGGACTCATTTATTTGTTCAGGTTTATTTATTTAGCTTTTATTTGTACAAGTATGACATCTTTTGTTTTCTTTCCTGCACCGGTCCAAAATATTGACAAGAAGTTTACATTATGCACATCGGCTGCGAAACAAAGGATGAAAAAGATGGAGCTTCTACCACAGAGTCCAACAGAAGAGGACCGCCGTCTGTCCTCCTGCTGGTGTCTCTAAAGACAATGGGTGGAGTCCCCCTCCCACGTTTGGTTCTGCTCGTTTGGTCCTTGGGGGGGTCACCGGAGGGCGAACGCGTTTTGGTTGAGGACGGCAGCAGGCGTGTCACATGACCACAAGCTGAGAAGTCGACGTCCAAACGGGTTCAAAAGACGTTTTGGGTTTGAATGGCCTCACATCGCCGCTGACTGTTTGTCCACGCACGCTTTACGAGCTCTGCTCTCGAACGCTCCGACCCGTTGGCAGGAAATGCTCGGGTGTTTTCACCGTCACAGTTTGAGGCACTGAGGAGGATCGTTGCTCGGTCATTTTCACGTATCTGCATTTTCAAAACTCTTTTTACGCGTTATAGACTCCTAAAAAACAAAATTCTGTTTTTATTTTATTTTCATGCACGTTTTAAACCCGTCACTGAATTCTTTATATTTTGCCTCCAGGCAGCCCGACTCGTGCCCGACCACGGCAGGACATTTAGCAGCTAAACGGATGAAGGAGCTGAACAAAAAGAAAAATCATCTCCCCACAGCTGAAGATCAGCATCTGAAAGTCCCATCTTTAAAAAAAATCTTCATCCTTCAGCTGATAATCAGCATCAGCTCCCAAACTCTCCATTAAAACAGATTAATTAAGTTTCTAACTATACAGGTAGTCCTCGACTTACGACACCCTCGACTTACGTCACGCATCTCATTATTTTTTTATATATAAATATATATATTTTTTTAAATAAATAAATAAATGTACTGTACAGTTACCAAGCACTTAGCCTATCCTAACAGTTTTTAAAGATGGAGTGAGTTGAATTGTCTCCCTTTATGTGAATGGAGCTTGCTAGGGAGGAGGGAGACGATTCAACTCACTCCATCATCTTTAAAAATGGTTACAATAGGCTAAGTGCTTGGTGACTGTACAGTATTGTACATTTATTTATTTGTTTTAAAAAAAATTATGTGATCCGACTTACTTTATTTTCGACTTACGAACGGTGCGTAGGAACGGAACGTAAGTCGGGGACTACCTGTAGTTTGTATATCGGATCAATCAAGGTGAAAATATGTGATTAGCCGTCGTGTTGATCGACTGTAGGTTCAGTTTCAAGAATCAAAGGTAAAATCCTATTTTTTTTTTCTTATTAAACTGTTTTTGAAGATTCGACTAAACATCTTTGTTTCGACGAGGAACAAGCCACCAACCCCCTTGGAGCTTTTCGTGTCCGACTGAAAGAAGCAGACCAACGGGATTAAAATAATCCAGAAGTCTGGCTGCTTGGAACAAATTATAAATTATATATATTCGGTTCAAAGCGGGCGTTTGCAAACAGTCAGCGGTGAGGGTGAGCGGGCTGGTCACAGTGACGAGGCCAACGATCGTTACACTTTTAATACAAATCTGTGGCAAAAGTTTCAACAAAACAAACATGGCAACCATCGGCAGTGCATTCATCCTGTGCAGCTTTAGTGGTTTCACATCAGCAGAAACGCCTTCTTTTAAGTGCACGTTTCCTCTGTCGCCCCGTGTCATGACTCGTGAGGTGCAAAACGCAGCTAAAAGCACGACAGTGCAAAACAAAAACAATAGAAAAACATTTAACATCCAAAACGACAAAATCCAGCTCAAATGTTCGCGTTGGAAACTGTACAGCAAATACTGGCCGAGGGCGCGCGTCCGTTGGCATCATGAGGAAAACAAAGTTGCATATTTCATTAAAAAAAAATCTAAATTAAAAAACACATCCTTCATAAACGGTGCGTTCACTGAACCTGTGGAATGTCGGAGAACACGGTTACATCCTTTAAAACAAGACGTGCAGATCTGAGCTGGAACGAACACGAGAAGCCGGAGAGGTGGCGCTTTACAGTCACTAAAAAATTACAGACATTATTGGCCAAGGTCACTTTTTCTGGTGAGAAATGAAAGCTGCTACTGATTGACAGGTTCCTCCGCCGCCTCCACCAAACCAACGGCTTTAACACGTTATTTTACAGCAGGAAACAGGAAGTGAAAAGGCCGAGCTGGAACCAAACGTGCACGTACAAAAAAATAAAAGACAAACAAAAGTGGCACCTTTCACCTTTTTTTTTGTTTTTGTGTTCAGATCTGCCGCAGCAGGTTTATTTATATTTTCTTTAACTCCTGGATGACGTAATGACACGTTGCCATGGTAACACCGAGCCCCGTCACCGTGGCGATGCAGATTTTTATCTTTATCCTTGTCCTGAAGTGGAAAAAAACGTGGAGCGGCGCAGACAGATCAACTGTCTGGGTCCAACTGCAAACAGCCCGGCTGCTTCGTCGTGAGGAAGAGGAGGTGAGCTGTGGCGGGAAAATAAAAGAGGGGGCGGGGCCGAGGTGGGGTGGACTTCCTGCGAGTTCTGCGGCTGGTCCATCAGAAGTAGAGGGCGGGTTCGCTGCTGTAGTCGGACAGAGACGAGCTGTCCGCCGGAGTGAGCTGAGGACAAAAGACACCGTCAGGGTTTGGAGTTAACCGTGCAAAAGTCTTAATGCAGCCGTCATCATCGCCTGCTGCTGAAAGGGCGAAGCGACAACGCTCAATTTACAGCCAACGAGCTTAAATCTGGACATAAATCTAAGAAAGCCTCTGTCCTGCACAATGAATCATCATGTTACTCGTGCTTTATCAAAAATTAAACATATGTCTATGTAACCTGGTTGTACTTCTCTTTTGTTATAATTACACAAAAAGTATTTTTGTATTGTTGTATTATTGTATATTACCTGACTGAAACACCACTGTCATTATTTTAGCCGTGTTACTTTAAGATCAGAAGCCCCTCCCTTTTATTTCTTCTTCTGTGTTTTTGTCTTTAAATTGGTTGTACCCCTGGGATTCTCCCCTTTTGTCACGTTGTCTTGTGGGGAGAGGTACGTGCTGTTTATTTGTCATGTAAATATATTCAGTTTATTTATAGATTTATTAAGTTAATTTTCATGCATTTTTGTTTTGTATAGACTTGAAGCAGGGCAGTCGGTAACACGGTGTTGTGTGTGTGTTATTCCACCAGGTATGTTTTATAAGAATGTTTATTCGCCCTTTTGTCACGTTGTCTTGTGGGGAGAGACTTGAAGCAGGGCAGTCGGTAACACGGTGTTGTGTGTGTGTTATTCCACCAGAATAAACCGCTATCCTGACTAAAGATAAACCGTGTCACGGTCTGATCAATAAATCCATAAAACCAGCACAACGCAGGAAGGATCCGGTTACACTTGGTGCCGTTCGACCCGCTGTGTCGCTGAACCTCCGCTGCTGCTCGTGCCCAGAGCTGCACCTGTGCGAGTGACGCTGAGCTCTTCCCGCCTTTGAAGTCTCGCCCCGCCTGGCTCGTTGCACTGCGCGCCTTTGCCCTGGGCTGTGACTGGCAGGCTCGCTGTATCCTAACAAACAACCGTTACTATTTCTGCTGCTGTGTTTTTGTGCACCTCGTTTCATACGTGGGAGGCAGGGAAATAGGTGAAAAAAAAAAAGAGTGCATATTTTTACTTTTATAAAAGTTTTTTTACTTTTTCTGTGGGAAAGACTGATCCTATTTTTTTATTTATTTTTTATTTCTTTTTGCCTACTGATGCATGTGAGCTTTTGTGACTAATTTGGTTTTAGACTGTTTGGGAATCTGTAGTCACTTTATTTTTTATATCTCTTTTTTTTTAATGCATTTTTCTTTTTAGTGATTTTTATCTGTTATTGTTTGTTGAAATGTTTGACACTGAGGTACCTTTTGAGGGTGATGAAGTGGACCGGAGGGTCACTTTTAGTTTGGGGAGGGGTCAACATTACATGTCCTTTGGGAGGGGGAGGCCTATGCCTCCTGGTGCATATGAATGCCCTGTTAAGTCTGAGTTGAACTCCCTACCTGTCCCTGCTGCTGCTTCTACACCCGTTGGTGATGCAAGGTCTGACCTCAGCCAACTTGTTTCTACTGAGGCTCTTAGTGGGGTGATTGCTGATTTAGCCAAGCAGATTGGGGATGCCATTACGACAAACCTGAGTGGCCTAAACCCACAAAACCAGTCTCAGGTTGCTGACAGCCAACCCAGCATCCCGGCCGATCAGTCACAAATGAAGGTTGTTGTTCAGTCTGACATCAGAGCACCACCATATTTTAAAGGTGATCACACTGATACTTTCCCCATCCAGGAATGGGAGGGTTTGATGAGATGTTATCTGTCAAGAATAAAATGTGTGAACCCTGTAGAAATGTGTGAAATCATCACATCCAGACTTACTGGGAAAGCCAGAGATGTGGTTCAGGTGTCGCTCCGCTGCCAGCCTCAGTCATGTAGTGACAAGTTAGTTTCCACTGTTTTTGATATTCTGAAACGCAACTTTGGTGAGCTGATCTTCTCCAATTTGCCAATGAGAGACTTTTATAACATCCTGCCTGCTGATGGAGAGACAGCCATGGACTATTGGATCAGACTGAACAAGTCTATTGAAGCAGCTGATGAGTGTTTGCGTAGAAGGGGGAAGCAGGTGGAGGATCCAGGAGCTGAAGTTGTTACCATGTTCATCAACTACTGTCCTGATCCTGGTCTAGCTCTTTCCTTCCAGCTGAAACCTGTTGAGGAGTGGACTGCTACTGAGGTCCAGGGTCGCCTTGATAACCATGTTGTGAGTCTTAGGAGACCGATGGTTAGTACGAACAAGGCTGTTGGTTCATCTGCAGGCCCTGTGGTTCTCTCCTGTCTCCCTCAGCTTGGTGCCCAATCACCCACTGCTGCGTCGCCAGCCGATGCAACACCATTTGCTGTCCATTTTACCCAGGCTCCTTTAGCGTGTGATCATTCTTTAGCTTCAGGTCCCTTGTATCAGCAGCCACAACAGCATGTTGCTCCACAATCTACACCCTTTCAGACTGCAGGTCCATCCAAGCCAACTTTTTCCCCCAGTTCAGGAGTTGAACCACCTCATCAGATGGCAGAGATGTTTGATAAAGTTCTGTCTTTGTGTGCAGCTTCTCTTGCTACGAAACAACATGGTCAACATATGGGGAGTTACACACGTGGTTCTAAACGTCCTCAACAAGCCCCATGCAGAGTTTGTTGCTCTGAGGAGCATACAACACACTCGCACTGCAGGCTGTTCAGATTGTGTCTCAATTGCTTCAGCTCAGGGCACATTAAAAGGAATTGTCCTCAGCCTGCCCATCACGCACCTCAGCCATCCTCCCAGTACCCTAATTTAAACTAGAGAGCCTGTGCGATGAGAGGGGCAGCATGGGCAGTATGGATAATACCCTCACAAATACACTAGATGCACACTCTGTTTACACCGAATGTTGTAATGCTTCACCTGGAGACAGTGAAGTGGTTTTCTTGGGGTCACAGAGAGTTCAGAGGGCTAGTGATTTGTTTTATGCCTCAGTTTCAGTGAGTGAACGATCTACACTGAGGGGTATGTTGGACTCTGGGAGTATGTCATGCACATTGAGCGTGGAGGCAGAGAACAAGCTAAGAGCCGCGGGTGTTGATTTGATCCCTCTTGCAGTCCCAGCGAATGTGGTGCTCGTTGGGTGTGGTGGCCTTCTCACGCAGCCTCGATGCATCTATGAGTTGAACATTGAGATCTATGGTTTCAAATTTACAGTACCAACATTTTTGATACCTGGCCAACATGATGAATTCATCATTGGTAGCAATGTGCTCCGGCCCCTTATTAAAAAAATGAAAACTGACCCGGGGTACTGGGAACTCATTACATCAAACACTGCAAACCCAGAGTGTGAAGAGTTTTTGCAGCTGCTGAGTTGTGTTTCTCGGTGGTCAAACTCTACTTTACCTGACAAGATTGGAACAGTCAGGCTCAGACAGGCTGTCACCCTCCTTCCTCATCGGGAGTATGTGGTCTGGGGAAAGCTTCCATCCACTGCACCCCTGTCGTTAGGGGGCACTGTGATCGTGGAGCCGTCCTCTGCTCGTTCCACCCCAAAAAACATTTTGGTGGGTCGTGTAGTAACACCCATGTGGGGGGACCATTGGGTCCCTATGAAGATTCTCAATCCTACAAACAAACCTCTGGTACTGCGCCGCAATGCTAAAATTGCTGATGTCTTCCCATGTGTTGCTGTGGAGGACTTTGCGTTCAGTCAGGGGAGATCTGAAGTGCACTGCAATCATTCTGCAGTTGCAACAAGCTCATCACATCACAGTACTGATCCAGTGCAGATGCTGAGAGACTGTGGTCTACATGACATCGACATAGAGAGCTGTGAGGTATCAGGCGAGTCTAAAAGAAGGCTGGCTGAACTTGTGGTTTCTTACCAGGATGTGTTCTCCAGGGGAAAACTGGATTGCGGTGAGGCTAGAGATTTTGTCCATCGCATTCACTTGACTGATGAGAAACCATTTCGTTTGCCTTATCGACGCATCCCACCAGCACATTACCAGCAGTTGAGGGAGGTCTTGTCTGAGATGGAGATGAAGGGCATCATAAGGAAGTCTATTAGTGAATATGCTTCCCCGCTTGTTATGGTGTGGAAAAAGTCTGGGGACATGAGGATATGCACTGACTTCCGCTGGCTTAATGCTAAGACCGTTAAGGATGCCCATCCATTACCCCATCAGTCTGACTGCCTTGCTGCTCTTGGTGGGAATGCTCTTTTCAGCACCATGGACTTGACCTCTGGATTCTACAACATCCCCCTCCATGAGTCCGACAAACATTATACAGCTTTTACCACGCCGCTTGGACTTTACGAGTACAATCGGCTCCCGCAAGGTCTATGTAACAGCCCAGCTTCCTTCATGAGAATGATGCTTAACGTTTTTGGTGACTTGAACTTTTCCAGCCTCCTCTGTTATCTAGACGACCTGTTGGTGTTTGCACCTTCTGAGGAGGAATCGTTAAAGAGGCTGGAGGTTGTTTTCTGCCGTCTGAGAGCTAACAACTTGAAGCTGTCCCAGAAAAAGTGTCACTTTCTCAGGAGGTCTGTGAGGTTTTTGGGCCATGTTGTGGAGGCTGGTGGTGTTTCTGTTGATCAGGAGAAGGTGAAAGTCATTTCTAGTTTTGACAAAAAGGACCTCATGAAGGAGGATGGCTGTACTCCGTGCCAGAAGAAGGTGAGGTCGTTCTTGGGCATGGTGCTATTCTATCAGCACTTTATTCCAGCTTGTTCCCGCATTGCAAAGCCACTTTACGCACTCACCGCAGGTCAGAAACGTAGAGTGAAGGGCAAAGGACACGGGAAGGCTGGAACTTTTCGTGTCCTGACTCCCCAGGACTGGACTCCAGCTTGTGAGAAAGCGTTTGGAGACCTTAAAGCTGCACTCCTTGATTGTGTGGTGCTAGCACATCCTGACTTTGAGAGGCCATTTATTCTCTCAACTGATGCTTCATTGGATGGGCTCGGTGCTGTTTTGTCACAGGTCCCGGCTGATGGAGAGATCGCTAGACCTGTTGCTTTTGCCAGCAAGTCTCTAAGCCGCAGTCAGGCCAACTATCCTGCACACAGGCTTGAGTTCCTGGCCTTAAAATGGGCTGTGTGTGATAAGTTCAGCCACTGGCTGAAGGGTCACAGGTTTACTGTGTGGACGGATAATAATCCTCTCACATATATTCTGACCAAGCCCAAACTGGATGCCTGTGAACAACGCTGGGTCTCTAAGCTTGCCCCGTACAACTTTGAGATCAGGTATGTTCCAGGGAGACAGAATGTGGTGGCAGATGCCTTGAGCAGAGCCCCTTTTGTGAAGCCCTTGGCTGATCGCCTTCTGTCAGAGCCTTGTCAGGAACTTTTGGAACAAGTCTGTGAGCTTCCTGATCACGCTGTGCAGGATGTTTTCCGTTTGACCTGCCAGCTTCAATCAGTGGACAGCTCTTCTTCCGTTATAACTGACACATCCATGACCTGTGACGAGGTCTCCTCTCTTTTGTCATCTGTCTGCAGTGGGGATGCCGGTCAGACTCAGCATGCAGCATCTTTAGCTGACCATCTGGGCATGATAATCCCACACACCACAGACCCATCAACAGCGCTTTGTCTGTCTGACCTCGTCTCCCACCAGAGAAACGACCCTGTTGTTTCCAGAGTTGTCTTCTATGTTGAGCGGGGACGCCGTCCGTCAAGGCGGGAACGCTTTGGTGAAAACCAACTGGCTTTAAAAGTTCTGAAGCAATGGGACAAACTAACATTGCTGAATGGTGTCCTTTACCGTGTCATAAAAGACCCTGTGAAAAAAGGTAAACGATTCCAGTTCGTGGTCCCTGATGCTTTGAAGTCTGTGGTTTTGACTGGTGTCCATGATAATGCAGGTCATCAGGGCCAGCCACGAACATTCTCCTTGGCTCGCCATCGCTTCTTTTGGCATGACATGGAAAGGGATGTGCGGGATTTTGTGAGAAAATGTCCCAGATGTGTCCTCAGCAAAACCCCAGAGCCTGCTGTGAGAGCCCCTCTGGAGAACATCAGAACCAGTGCTCCGATGGAGCTGGTGTGCATTGATTTCTGGTCGGCTGAGGACAGCAACAACAAGTCTGTGGATGTTCTGGTGATCACAGATCACTTCACAAAATTAGCACATGCGTTCCCGTGTCAGGACCAAACCGCTAAAAGGGTTGCGAAGAAGTTATGGGATGGGTTTTTCTGCGTTTATGGTTTCCCTCAGCGCATTCACTCTGATCAGGGTGCAAATTTTGAGAGTGAGCTGCTAGCTGAGCTTTTGGAGCTGAGTGGCGTCAGTAAATCGCGCACCTCACCCTACCACCCAATGGGTAACGGGACTGCAGAGAGATTCAATCGCACCCTAGGCAATATGTTAAGATCTCTTCCTCCACGTTCGAAGCACAAATGGCCTCAGATGATCCAGTCTCTGACTTTCGCTTATAACTGCACAGTTCATGAGACCACTGGCTTTGCGCCATTTTACCTGATGTTTGGGAGGATTCCCAGGCTACCTGTTGACCTTGTTTTTCGGAACGTTCTTCACGATGATGCCATTTGCGACTACCACTCTTATGTCAAATCATTGGTTGAAGATCTGCGTTCTGCCATGTTAATGGCTGAAAAGAGCACCAGTGCAGAGCAGAAACATCAATGTGACCAGTACAACAAGAGAGCCAAGGGTCACCCTCTGTCAGTTGGAGATCAGGTTCTGGTGGCGAACAAGGGAGCCAGAGGAAAGCGGAAGCTTTCTGATAAATGGGAGCCTGTGATGTACACGGTGGTTGCATCCAAACCTGCTCTCCACATTTACCGAATTAGAGATCGGCATGGCAATGAGCGTGTGGTGCATCGCAACCTCCTTCTTGATGTGAACTTTTTACCTGTGGGAATGACCCTGGACAGCAATGTGAACCGCCATGCTGACAGTGTGGTTGGAGTTCCTCCGGTTTCTGACCTACACGAAACAGAATGTT
>JBBPBX010054164.1:0-14517 GCA_038048925.1 Garcialebias charrua
CCGGAACTGTCTTCCACAGACCACAAGGTGCCACTAGCTGTCACAGACTTTGTCAGATCATCTTCCACAGCAATTTTGTGCAAAACTATTGCCGTTTTGTGTAAAAAAAATAAAAAAAATAAAAAATAAAAAAATAATTAATTAATTAATTAAATAAATAAATAAATGCTTCATCTTTATTGTATGTCCTTCAAAAATGACCTTCTGACGATGATGATTATATTATTTAATAAACACAGAACAACCTGTAATAGTGCATTTAGGAAACATGTCTAAAATAGTGCTTTGTGTGTAGGATGACTAAAAAAATACATATTTCTTTTTTTAAATTACAGTTAAAATTACTTATTGGTGTGCCACAGACTGCCACCAGATGCCACAGGTGCCACCACTACTGTCACCTGCCATGTCACCTGCCACCACTACTGTCACCTGCCATGTCACCTGCCACGTCACCTGCCACCACTACTGTCACCTGCCACCACTACTGTCACCTGCCATGTCACCTGCCACGTCACCTGCCACCACTACTGTCACCTGCCACGTCACCTGCCACCACTACTGTCACCTGCCACGTCACCTGCCACCACTACTGTCACCTGCCACGTCACCTGCCACCACTACTGTCACCTGCCATGTCACCTGCCACGTCACCTGCCACCACTACTGTCACCTGCCACGTCACCTGCCACCACTACTGTCACCTGCCATGTCACCTGCCACCACTACTGTCACCTGCCACGTCACCTGCCACCACTACTGTCACCTGCTACTGTCACCTGCCACGTCACCTGCCACCACTACTGTCACCTGCCACGTCACCGTGCCACCACTACTGTCACCTGCCATGTCACCTGCCACGTCACCTGCCACCACTACTGTCACCTGCCACGTCACGTGCCACCACTACTGTCACCTGCCATGTCACCTGCCACGTCACCTGCCACCACTACTGGCACCTGCCACGTTCCCTGCCACCACTACTGGCACCTGCCACGTTCCCTGCCATGTCACCTGCCACGTCACGTGCCACCACTACTGGCACATTCAGGTTAGTAGAGAAATGGTAACATTAAACTGACAGACTGATCCAACAGCCTCTCATTTTTTACAGACAGACAATCTCATCAAGCGACTTCAAAACATCCTGGACGTTACCGGGAATGAAGGTGTTGACCAACACATGATCACAGAAGTGCTTCTGCCAGAGGTGAGCCTCATACCGGCTGTCTGCACATCTTTAATGTCTTGTCTAAAATCAATGCCTTGACAAATGACAGAATTCTACATTAATAAGATTTTTATGTTTGTAAATGTGATTGGGCTTGGTGATCATTCCCGATCACATTAAAAAACACAGTAACATTTATAAGCTACTGTGTTTGTGATGGAGAAAACACTGACAACAATTAATCTGTTTCATAAAGACTTGTAAAAATTATATTTTTGGACAAGCGTAACATTCTACTCTGATATTGGCATTTCACACATTAACTTTTTGTGCTTAACTAAAATTTTACAGAACACAATCTGACCTGATGCCAAAAATAAGGTGACTAGAGGCGTGGAGTACAGTAATATGAAATAATCAATGGCAATGTAACATTCCAATAAACCAAAACAGTAAAAAATACTGAAAAACTAATTTTTTTAATAAAAATGTGAAAATGAAAGAGAGGACACCTTAAAAAATTTGTACATTTTATCAAAGTCCACTCCTTTCCCCTTCTGTGTTGTTGTGAAAGTGTTGTCCATTAACTTCAAACTTCAACTGCCCTCTTGTCAGCATGAAATAAAATTAATTTAAAAAAAATTAAAAAATTCAAATATGTAAGTGTACATGACAAAAAAACAAAATTTAAAGCATAAAAACATTTTCTCTACAGTTAATTTTGCTTAAGTTATGTTGTCATTTCAAACTGAGATTTACTGAGAAATAAAATAATATCTTGGTGTGGTTGTAGGAGTATCCACCACAGTATATTTTATTGTATGGTAGTTCAACATATAAATACCATGCAATTAGTAATTTTACAACAGGTGTTCTTGAAATGCATTCTAGGTTGTGATCCAGTGGCTGCAAAGAAGAGGCAATCTTTGCCGCTACCAAGCGGAAATTGTTCTTCAGGACAGAGTCATGGAAATTTTTAGGTAAATAACATTAGTGTTGTCCCAAAGATACCACGGGCATGCTAGATTGCAAGACTGTCTATTTATGCATTTCTTTATTTTATTAACAGAGACAAAGTAGAAGAAGAACAAAAAGAAAAACAAGAAGAAACAACACCAGAAAAGGTCAAAAATTATAATCAGACACTTGCTACAAAAACACTTCAAAAATTTGCATAGGTATTTTAGTGCACATGGTTTTGAAACCCAGGTTAAAGGACACAGGAATTGCATTGACACATTTATAATGTAATTTAAAAGTATATCTTAAAATAGATTGAATTGCCAAGGTGTAATATTTACAGGTAACAGTATTCACATAATAAACATATTAATCAACATATTTTTCTGCAGGGAAGCTCAATCTTGAGAGACAGCCATGCTGCGGCAGAATGGTGCAAAAACCAAATATTTGTTGGCCAGGTTACACTTCCTGCTGTCCTTGATTATGATGATCAAGACAAGGAAGAAGCTCTCCAGGCCCTCAACAGCTGGACTGAGGAAATGAATGAAAGTTCTCCAGCAGAACAATTCTCTTTTATTTTCAAAATGAAGGAGGACCATGAAAAGTTCTGCAGAGAAATTTGTGATGACAGGAACATGAAGGTGTTTGCTAGATTTGAGTAGCCTTTGTAAATAAAGACATTGCAACCAAATTCACTGTTTGTTTTTATTGCTGGAGCCTATTTCTATCTGAAATAGAGCGAGGAGGGATGTGCACAGTGTGATGGACCATGCAGTAAAAGGACAGTCAGGCACAGGTTTGGTTTCAAATATAATATTTTGTTACTTAACCTCAATACACAATTTTGGGTACATAAAGAAGTCACAAAATGGGGCAAATTTCAAGAGGTCAGGGTAACAATACTTTATTCAGACTGAGAACACAAACATACAGACTTACATAAAGGACACAAATGGAAACTTAAATAATAGCTGATCAGCCCCCAAAACACATAGAAATGTAGGGGAGAACACAACAAAAACTTAACTGAAACTAACATAAAGAAATTGCTTTTCCACCTCTTTGTTCCCCATGATGGTCTGGAGCAACTGGGACTCAAAGAAAAAAACTAAAAATTAAATCAAGAAAAATACACAACAGTGTGAACTAAAAGATGAACACTTCTTTTACAATGCAGTGTTATTACTATGTAAAATGTGTAAACAGAAACTAATAATTACTGTATAAGTTTTATGTTTACAGAAAAAAATTAATTTATGTAATGAAATTAACTATAATCTATGTTAGCTGCCATACATGTAGTACTTTTACGAAAAAATATTAAATGTCTCACATGGTTAATGTGCCAAATAAATATATTATTACAGGCAATATAAGTAGCACGTCTTACAAAATGTTGCAACGGCATCCCCCAAAACTGGCAGCACCCGTGGCAGCTCTGCAACACTCTGGCCATCTTGTGGCATGGGAATGACACCTATGATCAGTGGCAGGTGAGAGTAGTGGTGGCACGTGACGTGGCAGGTGCCAGTAGTGGTGGCACGTGACGTGGCAGGTGACAGTAGTGGTGGCACGTGACGTGGCAGGTGCCAGTAGTGGTGGCACGTGACGTGGCAGGTGACAGTAGTGGTGGCACGTGACGTGGCAGGTGACAGTAGTGGTGGCACGTGACGTGGCAGGTGCCAGTAGTGGTGGCAGGTGACGTGGCAGGTGACAGTAGTGGTGGCATCTGGTGGCAGTCTGTGGCACACCAATAAGTAATTTTAACTGTAATTTAAAAAAAGAAATATGTATTTTTTTAGTCATCCTACACACAAAGCACTATTTTAGACATGTTTCCTAAATGCACTATTACAGGTTGTTCTGTGTTTATTAAATAATATAATCATCATCGTCAGAAGGTCATTTTTGAAGGACATACAATAAAGATGAAGCATTTATTTATTTATTTAATTAATTAATTATTATTATTTTTATTTTTTATTTTTTTTACACAAAACGGCAATAGTTTTGCACAAAATTGCTGTGGAAGATGATCTGACAAAGTCTGTGACAGCTAGTGGCACCTTGTGGTCTGTGGAAGACAGTTCCGGTGGCACCCTGTGGCAACCTTCGTGGCACTTTGAGATTCGGTGGCCGTGGCAACCTTCGCGGCCGTGGCAGCCTTCGTGGCAGTCTTCGCGGCAGCCCCGGTGGCCGTGGCAGTCTTCGCGGCAGCCCCGGTGGCCGTGGCAGCCTTCGTGGCAGCCCCGGTGGCCGTGGCAGTCTTCGCGGCAGCCCCGGTGGCCGTGGCAGCCTTCGTGGCAGCCCCGGTGGCCGTGGCAGTCTTCGCGGCAGCCTTCGCGGCACTTCCGGTGGCAGTCGCGGCACTTCCGGTGGCAGGTCGCGGCAGCTGCCACTGCCACGAATTGCGCCTGCTGTCTCTCTCCTGCTGAGAACAAGCTTGCACAGCCTATAAACATAATGTAATAGCTTTTGGCATTTCCCTACATTTTATCCATTTAGGTTTGGATTGCTGGATGAAACTGAAAACTTCCAGCAGCACCACTCAAACCAGCTTGTTCTGTAGTAGTCTTGACTGCAGCAACACCAATGACAATGAGTGATGCTGGGGAAAGAGTCATTATTTGACTTTGACAGTGGCTTATTGATCCCACAAGCACACATCCTTCACAGGCAGTCCTGTCACTGTATTGATTGTTTGAATCCTTTTTAGGCCCATTAAATACTTGCACAAAAGGCAAACAGTGCTGTGCTTTTTTAGTGACATCAATGCACACAAGCACAGCAGTGAGAACAGGGTCACGTGGCTGTTCTGTTGCCTGTTGTCAATAGATGCCATTATACTGTAGAAGCAAAAAAGTTTCTCACCAGATGTGTGGTCCACTGGTCCGATGCCGTCCAGCAGCAGCGCGTGCAGGTGAGGGTATGTGGTCTCCAGAGCCGAGCAGAGCTCCGTGAAGCAGTCCGTGTCCTTGCTGAGCAGTGTCTTCAGGAGAAGGTCCACCTTCCCGGAGTTGGTGGTGGAGCTGTGCGCCAGCTCGCAGCGCTCGGTCTGACTCAGAGCTCCGCAGTGAACCAGAACATCCACAACTCGGTCCGCGTCTGTTATCGACTCCACCAAGTTCTGGTGACATTTCTCCAACAACTCTTTCCGCTGGGGCTCCATCTCTTCTCTTCACCCCCCTCTTTTCCTTATACCTCCCCCCCTCTCCCCCCTTCTTGTCGCTGACGCAGCTTCGTCGATTTAAATCTTTCTTTTACTGTCGTGCCTCTTCCAAACCGTCCCGTTCGACCCAGTCGGGACGGGTTTCAACCCGAAACGAAGGATACACAAGAAGTAGCCATGTTTGCTGCGCGAGGCTGATGACTGCTCGAGGAAGACGACACATTTTCTTCTTCTCGTCCTTCTCGAGAACGAGAGACTTTCTTTAAGCTTCTCGCTCCATGTGTCGCGAAGGCGTTTCGTTCTCAAATAAAGTTGTTTCGGCGTGTTGAAAACTCTCCGAGAGTCTTCTTGGCGACTGCTCACTCCGCCATGTCTCACCGAACAGCCTACCAATCATGTTTCCACGCGATGGACATTTAAGGTAGCGGTGGGCGTGGCTTCTTCTCCAAGCACACCTGGCTCCACGCCCCTTTGATCTGAAGGAAAACAGTATTTTAAGACTTTGACCTGTTTTATATGGAAGCAGGAATGGATCATATTTAAATTTAAAATGGATTAATAGGAATGTTTTTTTAGTTTCAAAATAAAGCTGCATGTTTTGACTCATAAATAAAATTTAAAATGAATAATCCAAACTGCATTTTTCATTCATTCATTCAACCTTTATTTAATCAGGTAAATCTCATTGAGCCTCGAGGGCTCATTTACAAAAGCGACCTGCTACAAACTAAAGAATGATGAACAGCAATGATAGAATTTCCTTAAACAACAAACAACAGAAAAACATAAGAGAGAAATACAAAAGAGAAATACAAAACTGAAATACAAAGTGAAATGCAAAGTATCAAAACTAGCAAAACACCACAAGGTAGATGTACAAAATCAAAAACAAGAACATATCTGCAATGGTTTTTGCCAGGATTCCAAAAGATTCTTAAAACCATTTAGAGAGGTCAGGGCCGAGAGCTTCAGATCTTTTTGTAAGATATTCCATGAAGCAGGAGCAGAATAGGAGAAGGCCCTTTTGCCAAGTTCAGTCCTCACTGACGGAACACTGCAGGTAATCATGTCCTGAGAGCGCACACTGTAGCTGCACTCACGCAGAGACATGTAGGAGGAGATGTATGAAGGCAGCAGACCAAGAAGTGATTTAAAGATGAAAATGTACCAGTGGAAGAGTCTGCGTGAGGATAATGATGTCCAGTTAACTGCAGTGGTGGGTACGATAATCACAGCCAGTTATGAATCTTAGTGCACCATGATAGACAACATCCAACATCCGCAGGGTGCTTGTAGGAGCACTCATGTAGAGAATGTCACCATAATCAATGAAGGGGAGGAAAGTCACAGATACAAGGCGTTTCATATTTTCAGTGTTAGACATGATCTGTTTCTGAAAAAGAAACCCAGTTTAACTTTCAGTTTCTTTACTAGATTTTCCACGTGGAGTTTAAAAGAGAGATGCCCATCGAACAGGATACCCAAATATTTATAGGAATCAACTAACTCAATTGGGACACCATTTGAGGATAAAATCAGAGGAAGATCTGCAGTGTTGGAATTATTTCTTCTATAAGAATTGGTCCAAGAAGTTACACTTCTGTACGGAAGAGTAGAGCTGCCACAGGAAGTAAAATTATTGTTGAGCTGTATCTCGTTATAACGAGATAATTTTCTCATTATAACGAGAAACTATCTCATTATAACGAGATAATTTCCTCGTTATAATGAGAAAATTATCTCGTTATAATGAGAAAACTATCCTTGTTGTTGTGTTGCGGCTTCCTGTATGACGTCACTGACGGACATGTGACTTCCTCCGTGGAAGGAAGAGACGGAGAATGGAGACTGTGCCACTTTATGCATTTAGTTTTCTCGTTATAACGAGAAAAATTATCTCGTTATAACGAGATGGTTTCTTGTTATAACGAGATACAGCTCAAAAATTTTACTTCCTGTGGCAGCTCTACTCTTCCGTACTTCTGAAACAAAAATATTTTGAAATTGTTATATTCAAGGTTTTTTTATTGTCATTCGCATTAGGGGTACACCGATAAATCTGCCGGCCGATGTTATGTTGAAACAGCAGAAGAACTGAATCATTTAATTAACAAATCATTAAATTACATCACAACATATTTACACGATTGATCGATCAGAATTTCCTATAATTTACTTCAGCACAGATGAAACACGCATCCGTAATTTCATAGGAACAACAGATCACAAGTTATGGGTCTTTGTATAACTTATCTCTGCAGGCATGTAAACTTAAAGTTTAGTTAACTGGCTTAGGAAGATAAAAAGTTTAGGAGGAGAATGGAAGAAAAATAGAGGGAAGTCGTTATGACTTAGGGAAGGAATGAAATTCAACCAGTATGACACTTTCCATCCGACTCTTCGGATAAACAGCAGGTACACTGGTAACATTGACGACTCTTTACCTTGTCAGACGGTCAGTCAAGAACGGAAATTCCTTGATGTCCGATTGAGAGAGGCAGACCAGCCTTAGAGGTTACCTTTCAGCGTCTTCTGCGTCCGCTTTGAATGGCAACAAAGTGGCACGTCCTGGTTGGTTTTTCAGAATAAAAGTGTTCTTGGATGAGAACACTCATTGTAATCGGAGCTTAGAAGCTCAAAGTCGGTTTCCACAGCGAGCTTGCTGTTAAACCTTGCTGAGAAACGCGGACCTTTTGGCTCATGGTCGGACGTTATCAGCTTCAAAGAGAACGTTCACATCTCAACTTTCTCACCAGATTTCCTTAATTTTTGGGAAATCGGCCAATGCTTGCATG
This sequence comes from Garcialebias charrua, assembly GCA_038048925.1. Lineage (NCBI taxonomy): Eukaryota > Metazoa > Chordata > Actinopteri > Cyprinodontiformes > Rivulidae > Garcialebias > Garcialebias charrua. The sequence goes on from JBBPBX010054164.1 coordinate 8,099, forward strand.
AGAAACTGATTTTACTGATTTTTTTGTTTGTTTTAACAACAGTTGTCTAAACTTCATTTATATTTCAGAGCACTACCTTGTGACCAGTTAAAACAAGTTTGTATTGTTTCTAGAATATTGTTCAAGGGTCTGTTTTTCAACAAAATAAGATTGAAATTTGAAGGCGCATTGTGACCTCACAACATCTAACAGTGTTGCTTATGAAACAAAATCGGTATCGGCCAAAAATCGGAATCGGCAAGTCAGACTTTGTAGAAATCGGTGATCGGCCAAAAAACTGCAATTGGTGCACCCCTAATTCGCATCACATGTGGTACATGCAGCGGAATGAAATTGTGTGCTCAAGATCCCATTCACACCCAAAAATAGCAAATATATAAAGTATAAAAAAAGAAGTAGTTTATAAGGATCTAAGATATATACTAAACAATAATAATGTAATATAGGCATGTTGCAATAAACGATATATCGCATGATAAATGAAAATTATCAACCTAATTTTCATTTATCGGCTTTATCGTTTCTTCGTGTCTCTGAAGACACTGGATTAAGGCTCAACTTCGGTGCTCTTCACTGACCCCTCCCTTTCTACACTCAAAATAAAACTAACCAACATTTCTTCTTAAATTTGACAATAATTACTAATAATTTTCAAATTTCAAACAATATTATCGTTTATCGCAATAATTTCAGAGACAATTAATCGCCCAGTAAAATTTTCTACCGTGACAGGCCTAAATATACTGTACGGTGTATTAATATTTAGATACACACTATGCACTCCGACTTGTGCTCGTTAATGAACATTTTTTAACTTGCATAATATTACACTGGTAATTTAATATTTAAATGTAAATACATATATAAATCTACCTGTCTATATCAATATTTACATCTACAACAGATGTGGGCAACATATATTTTCCAAAGGACCACATCAAGACATTTAAAGCAATCAAAGGGTCGAATAAATAATTTTTATTTTATTTTTTATGACAGATTACATAGAAGACCTTTTTCAAGTTTGTTCTTGTTGTAGCATAGTTCACATGCTTTATAAAAAAAACAATATCCTTTAGGAATACAGGTATAAGACATTGTCTGTAAACTGGCTCTTGTGACAATATATTATACATGTTAGCATGTATAACATGTTAGTGGAAATATGCAAAACAAACGTATATATTTGTGTTTCTAAGTCGGTTTAATCTAGTTCTTAAAACACACACAAAAAAATTGCGTAAGATGTTTAATTTAAAATTTCTCAAGTCTTGTTGATAATTGTTTTGTTTTTTTATAAATCTTTTTATTTTTAAGTTATTTTTTTAACTAAGGATACTGTGGGCCTGAAGGAGATTGTTCAAGGGCCACTTTCGGCCCTCAAGCCTTAAGTTGCCTACGTCTGATCTACAACAAGCAATAGAAAGAATTATATGCAACCACTATTCCTAAAAGATCTTCCTGCATTTTATAAACAAATACATCACAAACATGCCACAAAACTAAATAGTTTTTAAATTCCAACCTTCTGGTCTTAAACACCCAATATCTATACATCTAGATAACATCTGAAAGACTTGTCTAACTATAGTTATATATAGTGTTTACCTGCTTGTCTATAATCATGTCAAACATGTTTAACTGGCCCCCAGAAAGTGCCAAAAAAAACAAAAGCAGAGCCGCTTTGAGGCTCTAGCTTGACTAAAATAAAAGTCCGTGTTCGGCTTGATCTCAGTAAAATCTGGTTAGAAGAAATGTCCAGACTAGAAATAAAAGGTCATGACCCAGTTCACCAAAACGCTTTATAATCTCATACTGGCAGACTGATTTTCTGTTATTTGTAGTAAAAAAATAAAAAATAAAAAAAGCAAACAGGCCCACTTAATACAGCATATGTTAGCTTTTCTGATTAGCAAAAATGCTTGTATCATTTGTATAATTTATTTTAAGGGCCACGTAAGTTGCTGTTAAATTATGAAGATTGTAAGTTTTGTTAAAATGTTTTTAAACATAACGACTTTAAACAAAACTGAACTTCTGATTTAGATCATTCTAGATTGGGGTCTTGTTCACGAATGAGGGAAAACTGGAGCGTGAGATCGATAGGCGGATAGGTGCAGCGTCCGCAGTGAAGCGGGCGCTGTACCGGTCTGTCGTGGTGAAGAGAGAGCTGAGTCAAAAGGCAAAGCTCTCAATTTACCGATCGATCTACGTTCCCACCCTCATCTATGGTCATGAGCTTTGGGTTATGACCGAAAGAACAAGATCTCGGATACAAGCGGCTGAAATGAGTTTTCTCCGCAGGGTGGCTGGACTCTCCCTTAGAGATAGGGTGAGAAGCTCAGTCATCCGGGAGGGACTCGGAGTAGAGCCGCTGCTTCTCCACATCGAGAGGAGCCAGTTGAGGTGGCTCGGGCATCTGGTTAGGATGCCTCCTGGACGCCTCCCTGGTGAGGTGTTCCGGGCATGTCCCACCGGGAGGAGACCCAGAGGAAGACCCAGGACACGCTGGAGGGACTATGTTTCTCGGCTGGCCTGGGAACGCCTTGGGATTCCCCCAGAGGAGCTGCTCCAAGTGGCTGGGGAGAGGGAAGTCTGGGCCTCCCTACTTAGGCTGCTACCCCCGCGACCCGACCCCGGATAAGCGGAAGAAAATGGATGGATGGATAGATCACATATGTCAAACTTAGGGCCAGGGGGCCAAATACTGTATGGCTTCGTTGACATCTTGTCTGGCCCCCAAAATGAGAAGTTAAACGTAAAATACTTTTTTCACTTGAATTGTTTCAATAATCTTTAATTATGTCAAAAGTGCAACAAAGATTGTCGAATGAGACCAATCAGACTCCTTATTGAGGAACCTGCAACCAAGAAAGTATCTGGCTTGAGTTAACGTAGATTCTGGAACTGGCCCTCAGTTTGAAAAAGGTTTTAACCTTATCCCCTTTTGTAAGTGAGTTTGACACCCCCTAGATGATGAATAACGTAAAGTTCTAGCTTCATGGGGAGCTTTCTTATAAGTTAGCCGGCTATCCAAGATAAATAAAAACAAAAACTCTGTTCCGTGCCCTGAGATTACTTCTGTTGTGTCTTGGCGCTAAATAAATAAACTGAATTGAAATTCTCTGGGTGGATAATGGAACATTAGCAGTTGAGTAGATGTATAAATATTACCGCTTTATAAGTCATTTTTATTTATTTAGGATTTGTTTCCTAAAGCCTCATCAGCTCAGATCAATGAGACAATGCAGATTGATTACAAATTACCAATCAGGGTAATCCAGTGGCTTTTCTGTTCAGATCACATTTCTTCGTAGATCAGATCTCCACCTCAGCGCTGCCCGTTTCTTCTCTGGATTGTCCACCACAGCTGGCCCCACTCGAGCTTTCTTCTGCTCCACATAATCCAACGGATCCCCGAGGAGCCAAACGTCACATAGAACTTAAATCCTCGACAGTTTGTGTGTAAAATCAAAATGTGCTGTAGCCTTGGTGTTGAAATTTGCATTGTTTGTGCATGACGTTTGAAAAGATTTATTCTTCTTTCTGCTACCTTTCATTTTTTAAATATTTTGTACATTATCATTTATGGGATTGTCTTGTATTGTTTCTTTTGTAAAAAAAAATGAACAAATCTAATAAACATAAACATAAATTGCATTTATTTACAGATTATGATCCTCATTTGGAGCTTGCCAGAGCATGCAGGGGAGCTTTAGTCTTGCATTGTTTATTTCCACGTTTAAGTTCAAAACTTGGCGGTTATGTAACGCGGTAATTTGCTCTCCCAGCTGAGAAAATCCATTTGAGCTCACCAGGCAAAAACAGTAAACTCAGAATAGCCTTGCAATGGTCATTACAGGAAAGTAAATTAAGCTTGAAGACAGTTCATCTGCTCCGTTTCTTGCGTGTGCTGGGTGAGGTTGCACATTCTTCATGGACCTAAAGTGTGCAGCTCTGCAGGCTGGATAGTGATATCTGCAGATATCACATTATGTGTCGTTTATCTAATCCTTGGGTTTGTAGTTTGCTTATGTGCACTCATGAAGTTTAGAGGATTATGTCCTGGCAACCAAATGTCACTTAACTGCACATTTCTCACTGGACGGCAGGAGAAAATCCATTGGAAATCAACACTTCAGCCAATACTGATTGACTAAAATGGGGTATTAACAATAGAGGGCAATGTGCAAGTGGACAAAAGGGATGTCTTAACTTTTTAAAAGCTGCTAAATGCATTGTTTTGCATTAAATCAAACATCAACTTTAATTTAAGAGGATTAAAAAACGGCCTCTCGCAGCTGTAATAATATAGATAAATATGTCAGTTTGCTGATTATCTATAATTTAGATGATAGATTTGAGCAGGTTTAGACTGACACAAATTTATCATCAGTTTACGGGTTCTCAACTTTTTCAGATTAAATCAATAAATCTGTGGCTCAGTGAATGTAATGTAACTTGACAGGAAACGTTATTATGTTGACCTACCAAAGGCAGAGTCATTTAATAACAAAATCATCAAATTACAATCACAACATATTTACATAGATTGATCGATCACAACTTATAACTAACTTTTCAGCAGATTAAAACATAAGACAACAGAACACAAGTTAATGGGTCTTATATTAACTTATTTCTGTGGCACAAACTTACAGTTTACATTTAGAAATAAACATAAGGAGGAGTTTAAGGAGGAAGATTAAAGATTGAAAGGAAATGGTTGAATCTTATCTTGAGATGTTTAACCAGAGTGGTTCATCCTCTGGTCGGTTTCAGCTGGACGTCCGTACCGTGATGAAACGACGTTTACCTTTGTGAAGATTTTCTTATCTCGACTCCAGTAAATTAGTCAAGCCAGACGCGCATGCCCTGCTGCGTTTTACAGGCGACAAATCTCATCTTGCCACGGTCTCGTGAGGTCTGCTTCGGCCTCCCAGAGTGATGTTATCAGCTCCGGTTTGGTTTTCAAGATAACTTCCAGAAAGAGTTCACAGCTTGGAGCTGTGATACTCAGATGGCTCACAGCTGACGTGCTGTTTGAACCTCGCTGAAGACGCGGGCCTTTGACTGATGGCCGGACGTACATCAGCTTGGAGAAAGACGTCTATGCATCTTCCCTTCTCCCAGAGAACTCACAGTTGTTGAGTTAGTGGTTCCCCTTTGCACTCAAGAAAGTACAGGAAATGTCCCTTTAAGAAGGGGGTGTGACTTAGTCACATACTTCCTGCTGATTGGTTGTCTTACCACTAGAGAGGGTGTGACTTTGCAAGTCAGTGAGTTTGAGTGACAGATAGGGTAGACAGTAAATAGAGAAACATGCGTCAGAAGATGCAGCTGGTGCATGTGAACAAGCCATGTAATTTGTTTTGAGAACAGATTCATTGGGCCTCATGCACAAACATGTTCGTATTTTTATACTAAATTTCTCCTACTTTTGTTCATACGAAGCGTTCGTACGAACATGCCACGTCAGATTCAACAAACTCTTCTATCCTCAGGAAAAGTGTGTAAATGGCTGCGTACGTATGATGAATTCCACCTGTTCTATCCACCTGCGCGTGCACGCGGAGAGGTTATTTACATAATCCCCACCCCTCAAAACACCATATAAGGCTACGTTTCCTGCCTCTGACAGCAGGACGGTCCGTTCATAAAATGACAGCGAAAAATAAAAAGAAGAACTGTACAGGTGCGGAGATTGAAGTTCTGCTCTCCTTGATCGAGAAAAGAAAATCTGTCCTTATTAGCAGCGTCACTCATGGGAGTAAATGACCAACTAAAGCCAAAGAATGTATGTTTATAATAAATGTGGACCTTAAAATATGCACGCGTCCTGGTGGCTCACTGGGTAAAGCAGTGCGCCGTTAGGTGCTCCTAACCTTATCGAGACCTCGTGGGTTCGATTCCCACAAGGTATGACTATTTTTTTTTCCTTCTTTCTTTAGATTATTTATTCATTCCAGATTAAAAAGACTTTATGCTTCATTTCTTGTTGTATTGTAAATACCCTGATACATGCTCAATAATCCAGGTAGAAAAATCTAAAAAAGCTAAGTCTGGTCCTCTGGACATTCAAAAAAACAAAACAAAACAAAGCAAAAAAAACTGTAGAAACGTTTCGTCTTTCGTCCGAAAGACTTCCTCAGTCTGAGGTGCTGGGTTCAGCTCAGTCTTATAAATAGCACCCTCTCACAGTGTTACACAACCAGTTGGCTGATGACAGCCGAAACCAGCTGCTCACATGATCAAGGAGGACCATCAGCCTAACAAAGGATCGTTAGCACCCTGATGGTTCTGATTTTTTTGCTTTGTTTTGTTTTGTTTTTTTGAATGTCCAGAGGACCAGACTTAGCTTTTTTAGATGTATTGTAAATAGTTTTCTTGTGTTTTTTAAATCTGGAATGAATTAAAAG
>JBBPBX010054165.1:11958-23573 GCA_038048925.1 Garcialebias charrua
GGAAGTTTATCCTGCAGTATGGGCTGCACAAAGGTGCAGCAGGTGCTAAAATATTTAAAATAATTTAAAATAATCAATCCATGCCGATTGTACGGCTCATCCATCAATCAGCCAGTTGTGTGTCATGTCCAATCTTATTTTGAAAAACCGCGATAGAGAGAGTCCGTGATTAATGAACTGCAAAGTAGCGAGGGACTACTGTAGAACTTCGCGGTTCGACTTTCACCGACTCGTTCTTTCGCGTTTTTTTCAAAGTTTGTAAATAAAGTTTCAAAATTGGACATGACACACAATTGGCTGATTGATGGATGAGCCGGCATGGATTGATTATTTAAAATAAATTATTTAAAATGATCAAGGTCAAGATTTCTTTACTGTCATTCGCATCTCATGTGGTACATGTGGTGGAATGAAACGGTGTACACAGGGTCCCAGTTATATCCCAAAAATGTATTAAAATGTAAATAAAAACAGTAATAAGAATAACTAAGAATATGCTAAACACTAGTTGTACAAAAACAATACGCCGAACATGAGTCTGTGCGGATGTGTACGAATGAACACAGCAACATGAAATGAATCAGCAGCATGAGATCAGCAGCATGGGATAGTCAGCACTCAGCAGCACATATCAATCAAGTGGCATTAGAGTGAATCCCCCCACACTAGGGATACACCGATACCGATACCAGTATCGGGTATCGGTCCGATACCATGTGCGTTTACTCGTACTTGTACTCATAAAAGGGCTCCGATACTACAGGACCCGATACCAGTTTCATTTAATTTCATTGACTATGTAAGAGTTCAAATGTAAAACATTTAATTTTTTTGTACAAGTTTGGACATACTTTACAGATTACCAATAGTAATGTACTTTGTTTATTTATGTTTGAAGTGTCTAATGAAAATAAACAGTTTAAGTTAATTAGAATGATTTTTAAAAATATTAATTAGTACTTGTATCGGTACTTGGTATCGGCAAGTACTTTAATGTAAGTACCTGTACTTGTACTCGGTTTTCAAAAATCTGGTATCGGTGCATCCCTACCCCACCCCCCCAGTGATTATCTTGATTAGGGTTTCATGAGTAACAGATTCAGGGTAGAAGCTGTTCCTCAGTCTAGTGGTTCTACACTTAATGCTCCTCAACCTCCTTCCTGAGGGGAGCGGGGCAAAAAGTGTGTGCTGGGTGAGTGGGGTCCTTCATGATGCAGGTGGCCCTCTTCCTGCATCTGGAGGCGCAGATGTCTGAAGTTGGGGAGGCTGACTCCAAAAAATATTTAGCACCTGCAGCCCACATGTGCAGGGAGAAGCTCCCTCCTGCAGCGTGTCGATCTCTGCTCTGCAGCGGAGAAGTGGGCGTGGCCAAGAGCGCTGGCAGGTGACAGAGAGAGTGAAGATCATGACAGTTTAGAAACATTGGGCCTCATGCAAGAACCGTTCGTACACACAGATTTGTTCTTAAATCTGTGCGTACGAGTGATTTAGGAGCATTTGTGGCATTCAACAATGTTTTCGTATCCTAAGATTTTTTTCAGATACGAACAAAATTTACGAGTGGTCCAGACCTGTCGTATATTTTACGAGCAGTCAGTCTGCTGTTATCCAGACGGATTTTCTTCACTAATAACTTTATATTTCGTTATTCAGAAAATATTTTGAGTCCAAAGAAATCACGCACCATAATTATTTTTGACAATAGGTTATTCTGTTTGAATTAGAATTATAATTTTAAATGTAATAATGACTAACGGATTAAAATATTTAAATTAAAATCAATTTGTTATCAATGCCGTTTTCTAACACTACAATATTAATATGAAGATCTCAAACTAAAACCAACTTAAATTATGAATTAATTTAAGTTTAATTTGTCTCGGTAACGCAGACTTTACCTTGACCTCCTCCTGTTGCAGTCATAAAGCTCCGATAGCTCAGTGAGATGAGCTTTGGCTCGTCGTTCCAACACAGTTTTACAAAATATGTTCTTATTCCCTCATCATTTAATAATTTTAATTTAAAGTAAAAATGAAAGGTGGTGTGTGATGGGACATTTAGTTAAACCATGAAGGTCGTCCAGTCAAGAAAATACCTCGCAGCATGAACATTAAAGTCGCCTTAGTTCAGATCATAAACACAAACTGATGCGCTGGAGTTCAGCAAACAGACTCTAAATATTGATTTAGAGTCTGCTGTTAGTTACTTTTCAGATTACTTTTACTGTTTAATATTACATGGTATTTGGTGAGCCTTACCAAAGACTATAACAAAGATATTCTGCAGTTTAATGACTTCAGTGCTGCAGTAAATTATTGATTCGGAGCAGAAAAAACATCCTCGCTCCAAATCATATATTAGCTTTACGTTTGCACATCCCATTTACCGATCGTGAGGCGACTTTACATTATACATTTACTGTAGAAAAGATTTGACCCCAGGCTCACTTTGCCTCCTCATAAAGAGAATATGATCTGCAGCGGAACAGGAAGTTCCTCTAAAACGTGTTTTTAAAACAGGCGATGCGATTGAAGTTAACAAGTCGGCTTGTTTGTTGTTGAAAACAGTGTAACTATCAGGATAATATAAAATATTACATTATTAAAATGAAATATAAACCGCAAAGATGGACAGTGTATTATCTTCCATTCTGTTATAAAAATATAAGCTGAACAAGTGATTACTAGAGTCAACCCAATTCAACGTGGCTGCCAAATCTAACAAAGCTTAGAAAAATAAAATGATCTAATTTAGTCAATTTTACAGATTTTAAGCTACAACTTGGTGGCTGTTTCAAAGTCAAAGTCAAAGTCAACTTTATTGTCAGAACTGCAATATGTACAGGACATACACAGGATTGAAATTGCATTTCTCTCAGTCCCTCGGTGCAACAGTAAACATTTAAACACTAAACACTAAAACATTTAATAAACATAAGCATAAAATAATAAAAGTGTAACACTGTCCTGAGTTTTTTCAAACTTTTTTCAAACTTTGTTGCTCCTTTCAAATTCTTTCTGCAAACTACAACATGTTTGTGCTTCTTTCTAACAATTTCAGCTTGTTATGCTCCTTTTAGCTTATTTCTGCAAGTTTCAGCTTTTTCTGCTATTTCAGCTACTATTCAGCTGTATTATGCTAAGGTTAGCTTTTTTTTGTGTGGCTAATTCCATTATTTTTGCACCCATTTCAAAAAATTTCAGCCTGATTCAGCACAAAAATATGCTCTACACTTCCTTCTGACGCTTTTTTCTGTTTTGATTTGAGCTAGTTTTCAGCATTTCTTTTTATTTCAGCTTTTTCTGATATTTCAACTATTTACTCGTTTGATGCTAATTTGAGCCTTTTCAGCTAATTCCACTTTTTTTAAAGCTCGTTTCAGTTTTTTCTACTTTCTTCTGGTTGTTTAAGCTTCTTTTTTACGTTTTCAGCCACTTTTAGTATTTTTGTTGTCTAATTTACTAATTTTTGTGCTAATTTCTGCCCAATTCAGCAAACATGTGTTCTTTGCTATGCTTTATGCTAAAATATATAAAAAGAATATGCTTTCTTCTGTTAATTTAGATTTGTTCTTCCATTTCAGCTACATTTCAGCCTATTTTTAACTAATTTCAGCTGTTTTTCCCAATAAGCATTCACACTGCGTTTTCACAGGAAATGCAGTTTCTCTAGTTTGAAATTAATCTCAAGTTTTCTGTCCCACCCTCTAATGCAGGTGGTCTCTCTACCAAACATGTCCCTTTATTCAGGTCACCTGTGAGCCTTCTAGAGGGGGGTGTCCAGGTAAAGGTCAGACAAGACAAAACGCCTCATCCTCGCCCTCTGCATGGCTCCTGCTGGGCTCGGAGGGGTCAACAAATTCAAGCTGTGTTTGCCTGCTCTGCTCCGGCCTTTCCTTCCAATAAGTCAGTGTTAATGCCCTTAAAAAAAAAAAAAGTTTGATAAAAAATTCGACAGTAGCAGGAAAAAAGCAGCCACCACAGAAACGGCAAGGGATCTGCGCTCAATATCTCTGTCAGATAGTATTGTAATTGTGTGAGTCTGAGGTGGAGGGAGCACCGGGCCGTGGTTTGGATATTGCCTGGATAGATTTCCCACGAGCCTGATGCGAGGTAAGCAGTCTCTCTCTGTGTTTCTCTCGCCCTGTCCCCCCATTCCCCTCCTCAAGTTTCTCTCCTTTCTTGCAGTCTCATCTGTTCCACCAAAAGTTAACACCATTTCTCATACTTCACGAGGCATTTAAAGTCAGGAAAAATGAGTTTTCTCACAAAAGAAACAACCTGCCCCCATAAGAACATTGTTACTGAAGTTTAGAACACAAACGAGTAGATCTGAAGTTGCTTAACGCTTTAAAGTGACAACAAGACTGCAACTACAACATCCAGTAAAGTAGCTTACTTAAAAAAAAATTTGAAACCAGATTATGCAACAAATCTTTGAATGGAGCACGAGAGTCAAATGATGGATTGAACAAGCGGTAGGAGGATTCGAATAGTTAATGTTAAGTTTTGGAGATGAGAGGTTTTCTGGACTGGAATTGGAACAGAGGATTCAAATAAAGTTTTTGGTGCAAGATATTCAAGAAGGTAGGAGTTACAGTTTGTAGAAGAAGAGATGTAGGGTGGTGCAGAATGACAGGTGCTAGTGAGTAGGGGTTGAACGAGTACATAATTTTTAACCTCGACCTTAACATGAAAAAACTCGAACGACGCTCGAGTAGCCGATGACGTCACAGTGTCTTATGATGCAAAATAAATAAATAAATATAAATGCATAAAAACCGTCTTTACAAAAAGAAAAAAAAGACCAACAAAACATTGGGAGCATTTATTATGCTCCTATCATTTATCATACTGCAGATAAGTCACAGGAAAAACAAAACTATTAGTTATTATTATTAATATTAAAAGTGAAAGTATACCGTGCGGCGCTGAAACCGAAACTGAAAAACAAATGGGGCAACACCGCACCACAGCCTGAAGTGCTGTGCAATTTAGGTTTACTTTTAGAGATTAATGTGTTTATAGGTTTTTTTAATAGGTCTAGAGAGATTAATATGTTGCTTTTGTTTGTGAAACGAGAGAGGAAGCTGCCGTGTTATATATGTGGCCTGCAATGCAACACCGCCACCTGCTGCCAGTCACAATCTACGGTGGTCAGAGAACAGAAAATCAACAGGAAATAGCGCATTTTATAAATTAAAAACTGTTTTACCTTTTTGACAAGACTGCCTGCTCCATTTACATCCGTGCGCACAAAGGAATCCATTTTGTGGCGTCTACTAAAAGCTAAAAGCTACCTCGCACGCTGTGAAATGTGATGTGATGACGTCACTACGGGTACTCGAGGTGGACAAAAAGCCTCGATAGAAGTCAAAGCACTCGAGCTGTCGAAAACTCGGGTATTCTGTTAATGCACTACTAGTGAGCAGATGCAGTCAGAAGCAATGGTAGAGCCGGGGGATTGCCAATGGTGGCCTTGGTCACCATAAATTAATCTGGGTATGTCACTGATTCCTGGGGGGAGTGGTAGATGATGTAACTAGCGGTTTTGTCCGTGGAGGACGTAGTTGTGTACATTAATGGATTTATGACAACAAGGTTTCTGCTTTTTTGGAATCGGTGGATACCTTGGATATCTTCACATTAGGAAGACGTCAGCAGCAGTATCAGCCACGGTGAAGCTGCCAATCTTATGTGAAGGTTTAATTTGTGCCTCGAGCTCTCAGACTCGTATGCTTACAGAGCTCAACCACAAGCTGGACGAGATTTCTGAGAATCGTAGGCCACTTGCAGCTCCTGGAACTCGCCAGCTTGAAGGAGTCAATCTTTGAGAATGCTAAATCGAGCACGGACCGGGCGGAATGTCCACTAATTCTGGTTGTTTGGATTCACCATTGAGTGTACCAGCAGAACTTGAAGGCAGACAGAAAACAGAGTCTGGCGGCCCAAACAATTTTTTACCTGAATTTGGCCTCCTCACTGGCCTTGGACAGGCCAACTTATTAAAAATTATCCTGGAGGATACGTAAACTAGAAGATCTGCCTTCATCCCAAGGACATCTGTGGCCTTATCAGAACCATGATGCTGATAGACACTGTACCATCTTATCAGAACTTTGGAACTTTCTGGAGTGTTTATGGACAAGCTTTGTTGACCTCTTTGCATATGATGTCATTGCATGTTGCATCTTTATGCTACAAAGTCTATTTTTTTTTTTTTCATCTTTTATACGGTTTCCCGGCCAGGAAATGTGTGAGACATGATTTATTTTTGGCTTCCTCCATCCTTATGTTTTCTTTTTCTCATCTGCCTGTACAGGTAGTCCCCGACTTACGAGCGCTCTGACCTACGAGGTTCCGGACTTACGAGCTGGCGAATTTTTGGAAAAAACGCAAAAAATACCGAGTTTTTCTGTGTTTTTTCACCACAGTTCGTTAGCTAAACATGTGGACACACGTTTCCGATCATTTTTATGCACTCGTAAGCAGTTTTTCGATGAAAAACGAGTGTTTGTAGTCGCGCTAGCAAAACCGTTCCAACTTACGAGCGAAATTCCGGACTTACGAGACACGTGGCGGCCGTTCCGAATTACGAGATTTCCATGTTACGAGCAACTCGTTGTAACGGAACTCGCTCGTAAGTCGGGGACTACCTGTATGTTGTATGTTACAGGTCTCTCTTGTAAACGAGTCTTCAATGGGAACTAACCTGTATAAATAAAGGTATAATCTTCAGCCACCCTAGTCATTTGAGGACCCTATACTTTTAAGCAATATGAAAACTAGAAAGCATAGTGTCAAATGATCGGGGTGGCTGGTTTACAGGTATATATGTACTGTATTGTTCGCCCTATAAGTCACAGTTTTTTGTATAATTTGCATGCCCTGTGACTTATACACCAAAACAACTTATTTATGGATTCCCACCATCTTTATAAACCAATTTTTTTGGCTGAGATATGACCGTTTTCATTCATTCTGACTGAAAATACTGAACACTACCATTTTCAGCTGCTAGATGGCAGTCAAGTAGTAAGGCATGCCATTGTATCATGTAGGTAAAAGTGACTATTAATGACACAATCGGCTTGCCATAGCCTGCCACTGTAGTCTACCTGGAGCAACTGAATCAGCTTCATTTTGCTGCGATGCCCTGGCGAAACGCAGCTGGTTTGACCGTCAAAGTGCATTTATTAAGGAAAAGTTAAACTGAGAGTCACCTTTCCTATAAAGTCAAGCTAACAAATAATTGTTTTTAGGTGGTTATCTGGTTAAATTTAGAAGAAATGTGCAGAAGATCGTCCTTCTGCGCGTGCCTGCTTCCGCAAATCGGGTTTTGAAATGCAGCTGATTCGACGGCCAAAGTGCATTTACTAAGTCAAAGTTAAACAGACATAATTTTATTATAATTTCGAGTAAACAAATAATTGCTTTTAAGAGGTAATCATTCTCGTTAAAGTCTTGCCGTGTACGTTCCTGTGGCCGCCATTTGGCAGCTAGGGGTGGGCAATATATCGAATATACTCGATGTATCGCGATATTTTAAATGTATGATGGTTAAAATGGCTATATCGTGTATATTGAGAATCCTCCTGCTGTCGCGCGGGCCACCACTCGCCCCACCCTCTCCTTCACTGAACACAGACCAGCCCCTCCTTCCTGCCTGCAGGAGAGCGGAGCCTGCCGCGGAGACTTTCAGCACAAGTGAACACGGCAGATATGAAGAGCGACGCTAGCTGCTGAGGGGGAAAAACAATGTTCTTTCTGAGAAAAAATATTTTTGTAGACGATGCTGAAAATAATCCCGACGAAAGGTCGGAACTACGAATCTTTTTCACCATTTAAACAGCGGAGTGGAGCATGAACGGCAGAACCGAGTGTTTTTATACAGCCTGCTGCTTCCTTAAAACAAACCACGGGTCTGAGCTCATTTATCCGTGCGTGCACCGCAGAGAGAGGTGGAGACATTAATAAACCAGCAGTTTATCATATATCGCTAAAGAAACGGTCCTTAGCGGCTAACAAGATGGCTAACGCTTTAGCCGTCTTCTTCCACAGCTGAGACTGACCGTGTCTTTAGCGATATATGATAAACTGCTGATTTAATAATGTCTCCGCCTCTCGGTTCACGTTTCTGAGTGGAGGCTGTCGTGTTTTTACACAAGGATTCAATGCGACACTTTGTAGAGCAACTTAGAGAACGTCTTGTGAACCCGGAAACAACCCCCTGACCCTTTCACAATAAAACCGGATACAGTATATCAAATATATTGTACCACAGAGGCTCACATTTACTGCAGTTCACAAACACACTGACTAAAGTGAAAGCACCTTTCTATCTTATCAAGACACTCAAAGCTCTTTAAAACACAATCTGTGTCCTCATTTACCCATTCATACAGCACTCTGCTAGAACTGTACACAGAATAATCAGTACTTTATCAGTATCACATTCATACACTGATGGGACACACATCAGAGGCAATGACACAGCTGCTCAGCTGAAGAGGACTATTATTTAATAGGTGTAAATAAATGTCTAAAAAATAAAGTAATGTATGTAAATAGTTCATTTTTTAGACATTTATTTTGTAGAGTTACAGCTGTTTGTTAATAAATGTTGCTGTGTGACAACTGGGACAAAGCTTTGACTCAGAAATATATTTTTGTTATTCTTTTATGGAAAGAAAATTATATTGAGATATATATCGTATACCGTGATATATCACAACAATATCGAGATATTAATTTTTGTCCATATCGCCCAGCCCTATTGGCAGCACATCGATTTTTGACACAACACCGGCCCACGTTTCCGGGTTGTCAGCAGTGACACATAACAAACGCGACGCGTCACCGCTGGCACATAATAGATGCGACGTGTAAGGTGAAGCGACATATTTATGGATTTTTCCACTTTATTAGACATATATGGACTGATGTGACTTACAGGGCGGTACGCAGTGTACAGCAGAACATGCAGTATATTTTGCGGTAGCCATTTTTAATTTAATGAGGAAACCAAATTTCCAAAAGTGACCTTTCTTGTGTAGAAGCAGCCACATGCCCAAATTCGGTTCTTCTCATCCTAAACATTTCATTTTAATGTTAACCCTGTATTAACCTTGCATGTGACAAATAAACAACTTGAAATTGAAGTTGGCACGTTGCTTTTCGTTGAAGGTAGCCAGCTCACAAGGTTTACAAATATACAAATATGGCAGGAGCCATCTTGAATTTTTAGGCGGCAACCCAATTTTAGAAAGGGAAATTTCTTTTTACGTCTAGGCGCAGTCGCACACAAAAATGAAAGTCAGTAACTGCTATTTTTTCTTGTTATCCAGCTCACAATATGAACGGACGAAGGGCATTTCCGCTTCTTTGCTCCATGACGGGACAGAGGCCAAAAGGTAAAAACATTTATTGGATTAAAGTTATAAAGAACAGTTAATCAGGTCATTTCCTAAAATTGTTAATCTGTACGTTTGAATTGTTTCCAGATTTTCTGCTCGTTTTCTCTCCGTTATTTTGTTCATTTTCACACAATTGCAGATCAAATAGCTGCGGTTTTAATTTTCCTACTGCAGGCTGGACGAGCTGGTCAGAGAAGCTGAGACAATTTTTAAAAAAAGCTCAAAAGTACAGGAGAGGAACAAGATGGCAAGTGACAGTGAGAGGGAGACAGAAGAGGAAAAAAGGAGTTTATAAAAAGAAGGCAGGATGTGTGGGAAGGGGTTTGACACGTCGTCTTGCGTTCTTTTGCAGAAGGGGAAAGAAATGTTCTGCAAAGTCAGTCAGACGGGCTTTAAGTCGCTCTGCTGTCTGGACTGCAAACCTGGAGGTGATGAATAAGTCAGCCATGTTGGCTGCTCGTCAGCATTAAACTATGTAGTCACATAATTCAGTGTTGACACACGCTGTAAATCTGAAAAGGTCACCTGTTGACAGAATTTGAATTAGAGAAGGCAATTCAAAAAAGTGAACTCTAACGTGTTTTAGAGGCTGCAGAGAACACGTGTGTGTGTGTGCAGAAACAATAGTCTCTGTCATAAAAAGTTTACTGTGATGAACTTTCTAATATCTATCTGACATTTCCCCGGCGTTCCCATGTGACTGTAAACAAGGACGGAGAGCTTCCGGAGCTGAAAACACCAGCTGATGCTCCTTTCTCCTCGTGCTGTGTGACAGATGTGTCTTCCGGTTTTACTATTCGTCACATTTTCAGCTTCCTTCCTGGTAAAATCCTGTTTGGAGCAACAAGCAAACGGCTAATCTAAAGAGAGTTAAGATCAAAGTGGATCACTGCTGTCTTAAAAACAAACAAACATGCAAACTCTATTTTATTCATCAAAACGGAAGGAATGCATTTTGACCACCTCATTACACTCCAGTGTTTGAAAAAAGTTTGCACTGAGTGGGGATGATGCTCAGCTACTACCACACATGCTAACACACGACTGCACAGCCATCATACAGCTCCAACCACTTCATCAAGTTTGCGGACGACACAACAGTGGTGGGTCTCATCAGCAACAACGATGAGACGGACTACAGGAACGAGGTGAGCCGCCTGGCCTTGTGGTGCGGACACAACAATCTCACTCTCAACGTGGAGAAGACAAAGGAGATTGTTGTGGACTTCAGGAAGAGGGATGCCCAACATGCCCCTCTGACCATCAACAGCACCGCAGTGGAGAGAGTGGACAGCACCAAGTTCCTGGGAGTGCATGTCTCAAAGGACCTGTCCTGGAGCAGGAACACTGCATCACTGGCCAAGAAGGCTCACCAGCGTCTCTACTTTCTCCGCAAGCTGAAAAGGGCTGGAGCTTCAACCCCCATCATGTGCACCTTCTACAGAGGTGCCATAGAAAGTGTCCTGACCAGCTGCATCACTGTGTGGTTTGGTGCATGTACTGCATCCTGCCGCAAGAGCCTCCAGCGCATCGTGAGAGCAGCTGAGAAGATTGTCGGCACCTCCTTCCCCTCACTGCAGGACTTACACAGCAACCGCCTCACTCGGAAAGCCCTCTGCATGGCAGGTGATCCCACACACCCACTACACAGCTGCTTCAGCCTGTTGCCTTCAGGGAGGAGACTGAGGAGTCTCCAGGCTCGAACCAGCAGACTAAATGACAGCTCTGTTCATCAGGCAGTCAGGATGCTAAACTCTCTGCCTGCTCTGCCCTCCCTCCCACTTGTACTGCCTTAATCACAAAAAACTTTCACACACCACCACACAACACAAAGATTTTAACACTGGACTCTGTGTCATCAAAACGGGTTATTCACTCAACTCACGGTCATGTGCTCATTCAGTTTGCACTACTTCTCATATTTGCACTAATGTTTGTATTACATTACTGCCTATAGTCATACTACTGTTTACATTCACTGTTTACATTTATTACTACTGTTTACATTTATTACTACTGTTTACATTTACACTACTTTTTATATCTACACTACTGCTGATATATATATTATTTTTACTAGCCTTATTGCATATGCCACTTTACCTCTATACCAATATCAACTACCTCATACATATACTGTGTACATTAACTTCATATGCTGCTTTGTCACTCTATTACAAATGTCAATGCCAGAACCTTC
>JBBPBX010054166.1:5275-16087 GCA_038048925.1 Garcialebias charrua
AGCGCAACAGCGCTACCTAGCGGTCGGAGGCCCACCACTGATTTTTATCAAACAATTAATTGTTTTTAAGTGTTAATTTTCTTAAAAGCCTTGCTGTGCGCTCCTGTGGAAGAGACATTTGCAGCAGAGCTCAACACGGTCCACATTTTGACGTAGGTGCGACCTATATTCAGGTGCAACCTATATGGATTTTTCCAATTCTTTGGCAATAATTGGACAGTGCGACCTATACTCGGGCGCGACCTATAGTCCGAAAAATACGGTAAAAAACCCCTCATCTTTCAGTCGTTTTGTCCTGCTACATTTCTACAGCAGCTGCCATAATCCGCCCCAGAATGCTTTTGACAAAGTACTTGCACGCTGTTTTCCTCAAAGCAGCTGAAACAACCAATTTACTGCAGCAAATGAAAGTGCCTTGAGTGGAAGCAATGAAAGCATTAGAGAGGTGGTGTCATGGAGGTTGTTATTGTTGGGCGTGTTTGTTTGTTGTTGCTGCTGTTTATTTGTTTGTTTGGTTTTCATGCTTAAGTGACAGCTTAGTGTTCTCAGTTTCCATCCATCCATCCATCCATTATCTTTACCCGCTTCTTCCTGCTCTGTTTCCTATTGGTTTTTATTAATCAGCATGAGTGATATTGTCTGCTGCGTAGATTGCCAAGGCCAGTTATTTCTTTTAACGTCTCTAGTATTTTTCACAGTCATAAAGCAGTCAGGGACACGCAGCTCCTACCAAAACATTGATTCTCACCCGTCTAAGAACGTAGAGGACTTTTTTTTTTTTTTTGCACATGTAATCTTTTTCCTTCCTCTTGACTATCGTTGTAAGGTAAGACGTAAGAGAACAAGTCCTCTTCCTTTGTGTTGTACCTTCTTTATTTGATTCCTGCAGATTCATTATCTTGGCTTTTGAAGCACAGAGGGGCTTCTCTAAATGATTGCTTTAGTAGACTTTAAAGCTGTGCTTCTCATTTTGGTACCGGCTCCACTGAGGAGCCCATTATGCGAAGTTTTATCTGATCAGCAGTGCATTGCAATTTCTATCAGGATTTCAGAAGATTATATGAGCTGTGTCATCCTATTACCCGTTTTGGTGGCAGGCTGCATGTAATCACACAATATTTGACTGAGACTTTTATGAGACTTTCCTTTATAACGTCAACACAGCTAAGCTTGTGATTCACTGTTTTACACAGCATGTTCTTGTGTTTTAGTAAGTGTTGCATTACGACTCCTGGTACAGTTAAATCAATGGCGCCTCATGTACATCTCCTAGATTTAAAAAACTTTTTTTTTTTCTGTGACAGACCCAACCAGATTTATCCAGGGCCCAGTGGACATGGAAATCATTGTAGGTGAGAGCGTTGTGTTGCCCTGTCAGGTCGTCAGTGACCCCGTCCTTGATGTGTCCTTTTCCTGGGCTTTTAATGGACAGCTGATCACCAACGGAGATGGTCACTTTGAGCTGGTGGGTGTGGTAAGTGTTCCTTTGTTTAAAAGTCAATCCATAAAAGTTCATCAATCGCTGATTGTAATCCAAAGACATAAGGAAGGTTGACAGCAATTTTATGAATTCAGTTACCGTACTTTTTGGCGTATAAGTCGCTGTTTTTTTTACTAATTTGCATGTCCTGCAACTTATACGGTGAAGCGACATATTTATGGATTTTTTCCCATATTTTTAGACCCATTTTTGACTCAGATATGACCGTTTTTCATTTTGGCAAAAAAATGGTGCAGTACCACTTTTGTCCGCTAGGGGGACACTTCCAGAGAGTACACCGACCGTTTCTAGCTCATGTGTCCGAAAAAAGCCTCCTCTGCTCGGACTGACTCTGTCGCTGCCCGGCCTCCTGCTCTGGAGGTAGCTACTATTAGCTGTGTTGTTAGCTGTGTTTTTTAGCAAGATAACTCATAAACCACACTGCGGATTTTCTTGAAACTTACAGAGCGTAATTATTTGGTGGTCATTTACAAACTGTTAGCTGCAGAAGATGTTTAGAGCTAAAAAAAAATCGCTCTTTTAGCATGTTGTTAGCAGTAGCTACCTAAACCGATACTATTTGCCTAATAACTCATAAACCACACCGCAGATTTTCTTGAAACTTACAGAGCATAATCACTTGGTGGTCATTTACAAACTGTTAGCTGCAGAAGATGTTTAGAGCTATAAAAAATCGCTCTTTTAGCGTAAACAGATACCTACTGTTTAGATAAACAGCTCTTAAACCACTTGACGGATATTTTTTAGGCTTACAGAGTGTAATTATATGGGTTTAATTTACAAACTGTTGCCCTGTATAAGACATTTGAGATGAAATTTTTTTTTATTTAGAGACGCAACCGTGTCGAGTTAGCTTCGATTTATTTCCGTGTATATCGTAATTAATAGCTCTTAAACCACTCGGCGGATATTTTTAGGCTTACAGAGTGTAATTATATGGGTTTAATTTACAAACTGTTGCCCTGTATAAGACATTTGAGATAAAATTCAATTTATTTATAATTTATTTTCGTAGCGCACGCGACCGTTTGGAAGACGTCAAACCGAAACAATTTATAATCCAGCAGATTTGACCATTTCGTGAATTGATTAAGGAACGGTTAAGCTCAGGAACCCTTGTGCTATAATGTCAGCTAAGAAATGTATTTTTTCTCAGCAAACAAATAATTGTTTTTACTGTGTTAATCTTGTAAAGTCCTTCCTGATGGCTCGCTTCTGTGGCCGCCATCTTCAGCAGGGCAAATGAGGCGCTGACGCGTTGCGTAGCGGTGACGCATAATATATGCGTCTTATAGGGCGAAGCGACATATTTATGGATTTTTCAAAATTATTGCTACTAATTGGACAAAGCGACTTATACACAGAAGCGACTTTTACGCCGAAAAGTACAGTAGTTTTATTTTAACTACTTTTCTATTGATTTTAAATAAAAGCAAAAATCAGTGATTGAGAAATTTGGGCTGATGCTTACAGTAGGGAGCATTAGCAGGATCAACACCAGGATCAAAACCCTCCCATACTTGTCCTGAAATATACCGTAACATTTGGATGACAGTGTTCCAAAAACAGACTGTCAGCTTAAAAATAATTAGATTTTTTTTTAAATACTTGGAGGCATAGAGATAGAACAAAAATAGTATTGTTGCGTTCCATTTATCTCTGAAGTCAGGATCTAAGAATAATATCATATACAGTACAACGTAACAGTGTTCCAGTTACAACTGCAACCTAGAACTGCGAGCAGTTATTACCGGGGTCCAAGCCACTTGAAGCATGGCACATGTCCCCAATATCCTGTCAACAAATTGTATATCACAGATTTGTGGCATCATGAGGAGTAATCATAAGGTGTATTTGAGGACCTGAAGTCTCTAAAGCTTTCTGTGCCAGTGCATTTATTTTACCACACACATTCACACATATACACACACACAGCCTTTTAGTTTGAGGGTCCTGTTCAGTATCTTAACTTGTTCCTAGGAGTGCATGCTTCTGGACAGAGATCTCTGAGGTTGTTCCTGGGATCTGTTGGAGCCACTGGGGTCACAGCACCAAGTGCTCCAATGACCACTGGGACTACTGACACTTTCACTCACCACAACTTCCTTTTTCAGCCCTCAGTATTTCTCCAGCTTCTCGTGCAACTTCTTCCTAATGTTAGTTACTTGAGATGGTCACATCTATCACTACTGCATCCTTCTTTTGTTTGTCGAACACCACAATGTCTGGTTGGTTTGCCATCACCTATTTGTTGGTCTGGATCCAAAATTTCCACAGTATCTTAGCCCATCCATTCTCCACTACCCTTGGTGGTATCTCTCACATTGACTGTGGGGCCATCAGTCCATACTCGGGACAAATGTTTCTAGCCATTTGGCTATGGTGTTCCATGTATGCTTTGCTTGCCTGGATCTTGCATCATGCTTCTACTATATTAATTTGTGTATAATGTGATCTCAAGTATAATACAACCTCCTTTTTAATAGCTTAAAAAGCATAGAAAAATCTAATCTTTATGCTACCACTAATTTCATTCAGACTTCAGAAATTTTCAGCCTTTGTGGTCTGTACACATATCAATAAAATGATGCATGATAATTGTGGTATCTTTTTTTTTCTCCTGTTTATTTTAACAACACATGTTGTTTTGCGTTTATACTGAGAAGACATGTTCTAGCAAACAACTTTGCAGACAGTCAATCAGAGGGCACCAGGGTGGAAAGCGTACAGCAGCTTTGTGTATGTCACCATTCTCCTGTACATGTTTTGTGTGATGGAAATTTACTTCTGTAGCACTTTGAGATTTTCATTAATGAAAAGTGCGTTATAAATTGAATTCATTATTATTATTATTATTATTACTTCTGTGTAAAATACCCCCCAAATTTATGGATGATTTTTGGGATTACATTTTTCACATTATACATGACTAAATATAGAAACTGTTGGACTGGCTCTGGGGCATATTTGCACAGCCTGCATCTTGGGTCATATCTGGTATGGTAGACACCAGCCTCTATTGCTCTTGTGTTGAGGGCCTGTTCTTGTGCTGCTATGATTAGTGCCTCTGTGCTGTCTTTCAGTCCAGCTCTCTCTAGCCACTGGCAGGATTTGTTATCAGCCACATCCTCAATCTGCCAGTGGTATTTGGTTGGTTTATCATTTTTTGCAATGATCTGGCTGAGGGGATTCAGGCCTATGCAGAACATGACTGGGGACAGTGTGTCACCTTGGTATGTATATGCCACATTTGATGCTGAATTGTGCAATTGGCTTTGAATTGGCCTCTAGAGTTGTCTTCCACATTAATAATAATAATAATAATGAATTCAATTTATAACGCACTTTTCATTAGTGAAAATCTCAAAGTGCTACACACATTGAATGCTACACACATTCATACACCGGTAGCGGCAGACTACCATGCAAGGTGCTTTCCAGTCCTACCGGGAGCAACTCGGGGTTAAGTGTCTTGCCCAAGGACACAACGACACATGGTGTGGGGAACCGGGATTCGAACCGCCAACCTTCCGATCGGGGGACGACTGCCATTACCACTACGCCACGGCCGCCCATTGACATTACTGGTCAAATTGTTGATGTCCTGTTGATGTTGTATAGTTTCAAGAAGTTCAATATCCATGTATGTGACATGTAGTAATAGGCTTTCCTGTAGTCAATCCAGGCAGTGCACAAGTTTGTGTGTCTGGACTTACAGTCTTGAGCTATGGTTCTGTTGACCAGTAGCTGGTGCTTGGCTCCTCTGGTGTTGTCAGTTTTCATCTGTGTCTTGTTCAGGTATTGACCCATTTGTATATTAATCTTTGGTGGGACCCTTCCATTAGCAGCTGGTTCATCTGTGCTGTTAGGTGTTCATGGAGAGCAGACCATTTCTTTAGCCAATGTGTGTGAATCATATCAGGCTCAGGTGCAGTCCAGTTCATTCCTGAGGCTCTGCATTCGATGCCTGCTACTGTAATGAGCACTGGTTCCCTTTCTGGGAGATTGCTTTGGTGAGATCTTAGATCTTGTAGCCATGGGGAATCATTATTGTGTTATGCCTTCTTCCCTCAGATCCTTTTACAGTACTGATTAGTCTCAGCTTTAGGTGTATATACCCTTAAGTTGTTCCTCTGCCATTGAGAGAACATTCTAGATGGTGTGGCAGAAAATATTTTGTTTATTCTCCTGGCTTCTTCTTCTTGAGTGTACCTCTTTAGGTGAGTAGCCAGAGCTTTGAGGTGTTTTCTCTATGCATGTTCTAGACTTTTTCGACATGGACATGTAGTTTTTATGTGATGACTCTTTGTTCATCACATATTACTGTTGTTCTTACAGCTAGATGATCTATCTCCATGTTGCCTTGATCATAGCTTCCAGCTTCCTTCTCCATGGTGGGCAATTCTCCATATTGATTGACTTGGTCTTATAGCCAGGCAAGTCAAGGATCACTGTGGCTATTGTAAATACCAGCTTATTGGTCTCTGTGATAGTGTCTGTAGGGATGCTTAACAACTTTCAAAAAGTACTTTTTTGTCACTCAGTCTTGCTTGGCTTGGTCACAAACTTAATTCTCAGGTCAGCTGCCCTTGTATTCAGTTCCTCTGGGCTTTTCAGTGGGTCTTGGTACCCATACTCTGATTGTGGGGATGATGATATAGCTCCTCTCCTGTGTTCCCTTGCTATAGCAACTTTGTTGAACCTTGTCAATCTCTAGGTGTGATAGCAGATTCCCTATTCAAATGTTAGGTCCAAATATGTTTATGGGTCAATCTGGATGATGGGTACTGAAGTTATCTAAAAAAGTTAAGTCTGGTCCTCTGGACATTCAAAAAACAAAACAAAACAAAGCAAAAAAATTGTAGAAACGTTTCGTCTTTCGTCCGAAAGACTTCCTGTTCTGAGTATCAGAACAGTTTGTTTTATATGATGATGATGAATTCCATTTATAATGCACTTTTCATTAATAAAAATCTCAAAGTGCTATATAAGAGACGATGTTCTGTAAATGTTAGCTCTGTAGGTCAACTGTGTGATTTTTAATGATATTCTTAGTCTCAACAAGCCACACCTACTTTTGCCTATCATTGCGACACTGAACCAAACAACTTAGGTTGTGGTCATAGGCAAGTATATCCTATTTCGTAGCAATCAGCATAAGGATTTTTGAGATATAAAAAAAATTGTAACCATTGTAACTCAATATATATTAAAAGCCCTTTTGAAATTAAAATAATAAAAAATCACTTAACATAGCAAGATTGTTATTAAATTCTGAAAATATCCCCTAATGACATGTTATGACTTGTTTATTTACACCATTTTTAAGCCCCTCAGATCAAAAATGTTCTAAAGAAAATAATTTGATTATTGAATTAAATTTTTTTTATAAAAATAGAAATTGTCAAACATATTTAAACAAAAATCAAAGGATTTGACCAAGTTTGACACACAGGGTTGTGATGTTTTTTTCTTCTTCAAGACCATATAGGCCATGTCCACTTGTATTTAATTACCATTTAGGTGTTAGCTCAGGGCACTGTTCTAGGTCAGTGCAACATTTCATCGATAACCATTCAGCCATTTTTGTGAAAATATTTCTGGGGTTTATAGTGCCCTTGATCAACGATGGACAAATCTGGTACATTTCCTAATACAGTAGTCTCTCGTTACTTCACGGTTTGTTTTTCGCAGACTCACTCTATTGTGGTTTTTCAAAGTAAGCTTGGACATGACACACAATTGGCTGATTGATGGATGAGCCGCATGATCAGCATGACATTTTAATTTTTAAATAAATTATTTTAAAATATATAGCACCTGCTGCACCTACATCTGTGCAGCCCACACTGCAGGATAAGCTTCCTCCTGCAGCTGATCAGCTGATCTCCACTCTGCTGCGGATAAGTGGGTGTGGCTAAGAGCGCTGAGGCAGCGAGCTGAAATCACAACATTCTGTGCTTTTTTTAGAACGTTTAGAGTTTAGAAACATTGTTTAGAATATTGCAAGAGTTTGGGGAGGGTTTATAACACATCAATATGTGCATATTTATAAATACTAAAATAAACTACTACTTACTACTTGTACTACTATTTCTACTTTGCGGTTTTTCACTTATCACGGGGCTTCAGTGTATGGATCCCCCGCGATAAACGAGGAACTAATGTAGTGGCTGTAAAGTCACAAATCAAGTGTACCACTGATTTAATAAAATGCAAACCAATAAAAATAGTTTTAAAAAGTGTATTACTGCATCTTTCACATAATTTCATGCTCAGGGCAGCCATATTATATTTTGAGGTTTGGTTTAGCCAGAAATTTCAAACTTTTCAAGTCTAAATTCTGACTTTAGGGAAGATTATAGCTGATAGTTCTGACTTGGAAATCTCAAATTCCAAATTCTGTGATCAAAAATATCTTAATTATTATACAACCTGCACATTTCACAAGTGCTCAATGTCAAGGGTTAGTAACAGTATTCTGCCCACAGACTTGACTACCTTTAAATCAGCTTATAATGTCTAAACATGACAGATTTTTTTGAAAACAGTCAAAGATAGAATTGGTCTAATTAATTAATTGGCCTAACTGATTTATTTCAATCAACTCTCCTCATTCCTACTCCTTCAAAACTCTAGTTTTGCTGGAGCTGGTTTGATTCTATGCATTGTGCAACTTTAAGTCTTCTCTGTGGAGTACAAAAGCTGCGTGGTGAAGTAAAAATCTGTGAAAGGAAGTGCAAATGGATCAATAAAGACCTCCATGCTTCCAATTGTATTTTTTGTGAATAGAAACAAGACAGTCCCTATGTAAAAAAAAAAATAACACTTTCCACACAAAAAAATCAGTATGTAGGTAGTAATACACCAGTGCTTAGCCATTGTGACAGGTTGAATTCTTTGTGAGTACTCCTTTACCAGCTCAGACTCAGCTCAGCTACTTTTTTAATACTTTGGCTCACAATGAATTTCACTGTGACATGGCCTGCTGCACAGCCTCACTTAACAGAAAGTGGATGTACATTATTAGATGTGTCTTTTAAAGGAATCAAAGCATGGCAAATGCCCAAATGACAAAACACTTCCTCACACCCTCGAGATTATCATTCTTCTTGTGTGTCTCTTTTCTGACAATGTTCTTATCTGAAAAGAGACTTCTTACCCAGAAATACCAGAAATGTCTCCGGTCCAAAGAGATTATCAACTTAACTTTGCTGCTTCAGGGAGTTTAATTTCCATAATTAAACCACATTGGCTCTATTGCGGTATTCTCCTGCCAATGCCAGCAGAACGATTTCACCACTAATTCACCATTCCGTGCTCATGGGTATCCTCTCAGATCAGAATGTAGGGAGCCTTTTTTCTCTCTACAACTGAGGAAAAACTGCACAAATTGCTTTTTCAATAGATCTTTGCTTTGTGTCTTAAAGGTCAACTGATGACCTCTTAAAAGCTAGTGAAAAAACAGCAACCTTGTCAAACAAACAAACGAAACAAAAAAATCTGCAGTCACAGTAAGCGATTTTGTTCCCTTTTCTTTCCACACCTGTTAAACTGCTGCTTGTGACCTGATATACTCAGAGATGTTATTCAAAAGAATCCCAGAACCTCAGAAAACCCTTGGAACCACCGTTTACATTATACACGCTTCACCACGTTCTTTAATAAGCTGTCATGAATGTCTGTTGTCTTTCATGCTGTATATAGAAATGTATCTTCTCCTCTTTAGCAGAGAACAGCGGGAGATCTTATGATCAGGAACATTCAGCTTAACCATGCTGGCAAATATATCTGCGTGGTGGACACAGACGTGGAGAGCCTGTCAGCTGTGGCTGTATTGATTGTCAAAGGTAAGAAAACCGTCTCCCTGCTTGGCACTTGTTAATTAAAACCAGGCTTGTGGCTAGGATTTTAAAATTGGTTCCCCTTTTTAACAGGAGAAAATCAAGCGTCTTTACAGCAGGGGTGTCCAAAGTGTGGCCCGAGGGCCATTCGTGGCCCTTGGAGTGATTTTGTGCGGCCTCCGACTGCAATTAAAGAATGGTATAATTTTGACCCACAGGCTTAAGAGGTTGATGAAGATGTAGACTTTCTTTAGATTTGATGGTGATACAGAACTTTTTAAAATTTTAGACTTAACAGCAAAACAGATTAAAATAATCTTCTCAAAATGAGCGATATTAAGTACATTACACCTATTTAGCTATAATTGATCCCTTTATCCTACAACAAACCGTCACTGACCTACCTAAAAGTAGAATTTTGGATAATAATTTATAAAACTTGGTTAAATATAACAAGTTTTTTCAAAGAAAATAATTTCAGTCTATTTAATAATCGATGGGGAGAAATTGGACATTTTTTTAAAGAATATAAAGTTGTATCATCGACATATAAGTTAATCAACTTTATCAGTGTCCCTTCAAACCTTCCATGAATCTGTTTTAGTGACTGCCAGCTGGACGGTTTTTCTGAACTTCTATGGCCCTTTTGGGCCATCCATGGTCCCAACGGGTGTTAAAGTTCCACCCCATCTTAGAACAGCTACTCATTTTAGGCTTTTTTCTCTGAAAATAAACAAAAAATAACTTTCCAAATTGCAAAAAAACAAGTTTTTTTTTTCTTTCAGCTTCTCTTTGCGTTAGGGGTCGCCACAGCGAACTAGTCGCATGAAGATTTGGCAATTGTTTTACACCGGATGCCCTTCCTGACACAACCACAGACCACCGAGCTACTACAGCTCTCTGTGTGGAGCAGAGAGCTGATATCTAGGGTGTCCGGGGGAGCAGATGATGTGGGTTAAGGACCTTAGCGACACACCAAGGTAACAGCATTCACCTCTACCAAGAGCATGTGACCACCACTTATGTCCATCATCAATTCTGGTATGACATCCTGTTGGCAGATCCACACTTTTGAGATGCACATCATCAAAGCCAAAGAGAACTATGCTGGAAATTATAGGTGCGAGGTGACCTACAAGGACAAGTTTGACAGCTGTTCCTTTGACTTGGATATTAAAGGTTTGTCAAAGTACATTATTAATGCTCCGATAAAAATAAAAATACAAACCGGATTCCAAAAAAGTTGGGTCACTAAACAAATTGTGAATAAAAATTGAATGCAATGATGTGGAGATGGCAAATGTCAATATTTTACTATTTGTAATAGAACATAGATGACAGATCAAAAGTTTACTCTGAAAATCCGGTTTGTAAAAAAAAAAAAAAAAGAGAATGGAAGTAAATATATATAAATATATATGTTATTACTGTTTTACAGAAACCGAACAGGGTTCACACAACATTGAT
>JBBPBX010054167.1:2377-23572 GCA_038048925.1 Garcialebias charrua
ATTTATATATATATATATATATATATATATATATATATATATATATATATATATATATATATATATATATATATATATATATATATATATATATATATATATATATATATATATATATATATATATATATATATATATATATATATACATACTGTATGTATTTAGCAGTTTTGTGTTGTGTTTGTTTGTTCAGCCTCAAGGTGTGCAAAGACTATCTTTAAAAAGACTAATTCTAAATCCTGCTAGATCAGGTAAGATAATTCTTTAAGGAATTACAATAAACAAAACAAACCTATCACTTGGTTTTCTGTTTTGTGGACCATGATTTTTGCTGTAATTTTTCCATAGGTGGTCAACAAACAGAGACTATCAACAGTGAAGTTTCACCAAGTGATTTGGTTCCAGGCACACCTATGAGAACATTACTTTATCTGACAGGTAAGTCCAGGTAGCAGCTTTAAAAATAATAGTATAAACAAGGTTTGTGAATGTCTTTTTAAATGAATCAACTCAGTAATAAAAAATAAAATAAAATAAATACATGTTTTTCCTTCAACCCAAACCAACAAAAAAAGTAAGATTGAGGTAATTTTAGAAATGGTTGCCTTATTTCATGCAGAGTTTTTGAACAATTTCATTTAAAGCTGCACTGACATGATGTAGAATGGTTGCATAATTCAGCAGAATATTTATATCTTATATCATTCAGCTATGTTTGTTTTTGCAAACAAAATGATAAATATTTAATTTTTTCATTCAAAGTCATTTTAAATTTGGCACCGTGTGTCGCCTCAGGAAATTCTGGTATTTCCGTATACGTAGTCTGTGACGTAGGCAGATGAGTCTCTGCTCGTGCGCACCTTGTAAACAACAATGGCTGACAATACAGAAGCGGACAAATTTAGCAATCTGAGTGAAGATTAGAGCGATTTTTATTCAGTTTGGGAAGCCGAAGTTATTTCGGCTGATGAACAATAAACAGCAGTTTCTAATTTACGTCTGCAGCCGTATTTATTGAAGCCTTACCAACAAGGAAGCAAGGGGGAACCCGCGATTTCTGAGGACAGAGGATGACGTGATGGAACCCGTTCTTAGTCGTCCACAGAGCACTGATTGGTACTGCTTTAATTAATGTATCTAATAATTATTCAACATTACTTATAGTTTAAAAAAGATGAGTCCCTTTGAAGTATCTGTTTTATTTTATATGTTTATTCTAACATACGTTATGTGCATGTTTTACTGCACTGAATCATTACATCAAAAATGAAATTTCACTCAAATTCTGTCTAAATAACATCACTATATTTTCATAGCTGGATCATCAGGGTGTGCAGTACTTGGTTTCAGCTGTAATAATCAAAATAAAACAATATTTGATATTCACCCTATTTTAAGTTTAATCACATAAATATTTGCTAATTTAAGCTTGTTCTACCTTTTCAGCCACTGTATTTTTTTTGCATATTTAGCTAATGTTATCAAGTTTTTTGTGGTAAGTTCTGCTACTTTCAGCCTAATTAAATTATTTCTGCTAATTTCAGCTTGTTATGCTTCTTTCTACGAGATGGACCAGCAACGATTCTTCATCATGGCTCGAGATCAGCTCATGTGGATGATGGTCTACATCATGTCACATCGACACAGGAGGAAAGCCCAGGTATTGACTTCCTGTGTGCTCTGTGGTTCCTGCAGGGACGTGTCCTCGGTCGCGGTGCTGATGAACTATGACCAGAGCCTGAAGAGTCAAGTGGACGCTCGCAGCCCAAGCACGTTGGAGTGTATAGAGATGGG
This sequence comes from Garcialebias charrua, assembly GCA_038048925.1. Classification (NCBI taxonomy): domain Eukaryota; kingdom Metazoa; phylum Chordata; class Actinopteri; order Cyprinodontiformes; family Rivulidae; genus Garcialebias; species Garcialebias charrua. Next base: position 4,172 of record JBBPBX010054167.1, read on the forward strand.
AAAAACATTGCTGGCTACTAGAAACTCTGCAGCTGAGGAGGCGACATGATGACATAAGGGGCCGTTTACACGGAGCGTATTTTGAATGAAACCGCTCCTTTCTCTCTGTGTTTCTACTGATCATTTACACGAGTCCAGTAGCCCCCCTCTTTGAATCCGATGGTTCCCTTTATCAGTCACGTTCACTCGGTGCAACACTATTGCTATGGGAATTGTGCCCCCGCGCGATTACCTGAAGGAATACACCCACGCCTTTATGGCAGTGGGCGTTAGCGTCACCTCAGAGGCCCCGCCCTCTGGGTACTTAGACGCTAGCGCCCATCCAATCGGTCTCTTTTTGCCCTTCACTTTGCTTATACCTGACTTATACCTGACTTCGCAGGATTGAGGACTCCGACAACGGATCGCTCGACTTTGGAGGTGAGCTTGCTCCCTACCCAGAGCGTCATGGAGGGCCGCTCTGCGAGCTTTAGCATTAGCGGGAAGCTAACGTAGTGTTGTTGATTTTTTATTTTTCTGATGTTTCGCCGCTCGGTTAGGTAACGCTAACCGCGTAACATGCTACCTGCTAAGCTAATGGTACTAACAGGCTAGCAGCCGCGAGCAGCTCGGCGAGAGGACTTCTTTGGACGAGGAAGTCCAGCAGGCCAGCGAGCCCCGGCTCCCGGACTTGCTCCAGCGGATGTGGCTCCTCCTTTTTTTAGCAGCGGACACCTACGAGGCCTGTCTGGTCTGCTCAGGGATGCTACACGCGAAGACACCCAACGCTTTTCTCGCAGATGGCTCCGGAGAACGGTAAGTGGAAATCGAGTAACCTCGCTGCTAACTAGCTAGCTCCCACGGTTAGCCTGGCTAACCGAGAGCTCCCATGACAGCGCAAGGCGGATGTCGGGCTTGTGCACCGCTGCTAACAATTAGTGCTGCTAACAAGGTTAGCGCTGCTAACACGATTAGCGCGACTACGAGCGGACAACGAAGGACTCCTTTGTGAGATATGCAAAAAACTGCTTGGTCTAGCTTGCTAACTAGCCTTCTCATGTTTCGTCTGTTTTGCTATCTTGTGTAGCCGAATCGACGATAGAGTTTGTTGCATAGCTGCTAACTAAGTTTGTTTATTGCTTGCTATGTGGCTTGAGGGCCCGTTTAGCACCGCTAGCGGGCTCATGAGTACCTCCACGTTTAGCTACATTTTGAGGTATGTGGAAAACTGCTTGGTCTAGCTTGCTAACTAACCTTCTCATGTTTTGTCTGTTTTGCTATCCTGTATAGCCGAATTGACGATAGAGTTCATCGCACAGTTTCAAACTAAGTTTGTTTACCAATTGCTACGCTGCTCAATGGCCCGTTTAGCACCGCTAGCGGGCTCACGAGTACCTCCACGTTTAGCTCCTGCTAAAAAGGAGGCTCTCCGACTAGCACAGCCCAGGAGGAGGAATGTCTGCTTACCTGTTCAGCTACGCTGACGGGTAGTTTTCCTATGCCCACGATGAGAACATTGTGACACTGAGAGCTTATCCACCTACAAGGCTAAGGATTACTCTCAGACGTTAACCATGTCAGGGCCCGAGGGACCCTGATGGAGTGGACAAGGACGAGCAGAGGGAAGCTCCTCCACGGAGAAGAAAAGCCAACTACTGCCCCCAACGTAGCCTCCAGAGACGGAGCGAGGCGTCGAGGAGAGAGCAGAGGACTTTTCACAACAAGCTGCTACGGTACTTGTCGAAACAGACAGACCCACTCTGATGGGTCTGTCTCACATCCAGGACTCAACCACCACGGCCTACCCAGTAAGCCATGTCATCAGCAGTGCAGCTGGTAAGGATCTAGCGCACCCAGTGCCCCCCGGCCTGCGCTGCCTCGACGCTGCAGGCCCGCTAGGCAGAAAAAGCTGCAGGAACTGCAGGGGGCAACCAACAAAGGGAAAAAGATGGCAAAGCTGCTGGATGAGGTCCACAGGACGGCAGACTTTACTGCCCGCCCTTCGGGCGCATCGGACAGTCGCTCTTGGAAAGAGCAGGACTGAACCAGTTGTCACGCGGTGACACTGGTGACCAACATCCTCAATGATGAGGGCTTTTCCACCCATGGGAGAGGAAAGCCAAACATAAACCTATCCGGGGTCCAAGAGACCATGGTGGAAGGGACAAAGATGTTAGTTAAAACACAAAGCATGTTCCCCTGTTTGTGTGATACAAACAAAATGTTGTTTTGGAGCAGTAGTAAAACCAAATAGTGTTTCAGCATCTCTGTGCAGAAGCCGCAGGCCAACCCAGTACTTATCCTGCGGTGCAGAAAGAAAGCAGAGACCTGCATGACCCTGAGCTGTCCCGGCACCATTACAGGCGTCTTCATTCACAGAGGGTGAGAGAACGCCAAACTTTTACCACCAGCACCTGTGCTAGAGGGTCACAGATTAACTGGTTCAGAACTTTTAAACACACAAGAACACTCAAACGCTCGTGTAATAAGGAAAAATTGCCGTCCATACACGGCAATAAAGTCTCAGACTACTCAAGCTGTTCTGTACCCCACTTAGCATTAAAGAAAAAAAACAACCATTTTCTTAATACAACCAGCATTAACATAGAGCGCGGGGAGCCGTCTCACAGGCAGCCAATCCCCCCTCTAATAAAACTCTGTCCATCAAAGGACCCAGTACACATGCAAACCAAGCACGCAGGTCACGCCCACTGTCACCCTGGGTCCCCGGCTGCAGTTCTACAAGCGACCACATCCCTTCACGGAGGTGCTGTCGCCCTCCATCAGCCCAGACCGTGCTCATGTTTGGTGAGAAGAGATCCCGACTATGTTGCAGAAAGGAGTGATCAGAGTGGTCCCTGCTCACGATGCTAGAAGAGGGCCATTACAGCGAGCACTTCCTGCTCCAAAAACCGGAACAGGGCTCGAGGACCTATCTATCTAGCCATGACTCCGTAAAATGTATTAAGTTTGCGGACGACACCACCCTCATCGGGCTCATCTCGGATGATGATGAGTCTGCGTACAGGAGAGAGGTGGGCCGGCTGGTGACCTGGTGCAGCAACAACAACCTGGAGCTCAACGCCCAGAAGACAGTGGAGATGATTGTGGACTTCAGGAAAGACAGAGCCCCTCTGCCCCCCATCACCTTTAACAACACCCCCATCATCATTGGGGACTGCTACCGGTTCCTCGGCACCACCATCACCCAGGACCTCAAGTGGGAGCCAACCATCAGCTCCCTCATCAAAAAGGCTCAGCAGAGGATGTACTTCCTGCGACAGCTGAGGAAGGCCAAGCTGCCGGCCAAGCTGATGGTGCAGTTCTACACGGCCATCATCGAGTCCATTCTCAGCGCGTCCATCACAGTGTGGTACGCAGGGGCCACTGTCAGGGACAGACACAGACTGCAGCGCATTGTGCGCTCTGCTGAGAAGGTAATCGGCTGTAGTCTCCCATCTCTCCATGACCTGTACGTCTCCAGGACTGTGAGGCGAGCAGGTCGGATCACAGCTGACCCTTCTCACCCTGCATACGGTCTGTTCGAACCACTCCCCTCAGGCAGGAGGCTTCGGTCAATTGGGACCAGAACCTCCCGCCATAAAAACAGTTTCTTCCCCTCTGCTGTCAGACTCTTGAACACTCATAACCATGCTACCTCATAACTTGCCTTGGTCGCTGTATTTTGTATTTGTTCTTTGTATTTTGATTGGGAATCACTGTATCACTGTATTTTGATTGCACCACTCTAATTGCGCTGTTTCTTAGTAGTTTTTGTTCACTGAATATTGTATTGATTGTATTGATGTTTTATGGTTTATGTTTTTTGTGTCTTATGTTTTTATATTTTATGCACCGTTATGCCGAAGCAAATTCCTAGTCTGTGAATCCTGTTCATTGACAATGGCGATAATAAACTGAATCTGAATCTGAATCTGAATCTTGGACCTTTGAGGTCTGAACAGATGATTAGAGACTTAAAATGAAGGATGTTGACACTCAGACAAGTCGTCTGCTTGGGTTAACCGAGAGATTACTCTAAACGGTGGATCTGGAGGACACTTTCCCCCACATGAGCATCCTCCCCTGCCACAGATAATGTCTCGACTCTACCTTCAGGGGCACCGCGTCCGAGTTTTTGGCAGCGCCTTTTGGCCTGAAAACCGACTCCTGGGCACTCACGAGGTGCCCGGATGCGGCCCTGACCCCTCTCGGGGGTCGAGGGGTCAGAGTTCGAATTTTTTAGACGATCTGCTCATTCATGGACACAGCAGAGTCCAGGCACAGCAGCACCAGAGAGGGTGATGTCTCACCCGGATGCTCCAGGTTTCATTTCAAACCTGACAGAAAGCAACCTGACACCATTACAGATTACCATATTTCTGGGTGTACAAGTCAACCCCATTTTGTACAGAGCACAGCTTTCAGAGGCACGGATCTTATCTGTACGCCTCTGCCTTGCACGCTTTCAGCTGGACCAGAGAGTGTCCCTCAAGCTTTGCCAGCACCTCCTGGGTTTGCTGGCAGCTGCCATTCCCTACGTGCAACAGGCATTATTAAAAATGCACGCTCTGCAGATATGGCTAAACAGACAAATGCGTCCTGCCCCCCTCAGGCGGGCAGGGAGGACATTGATCAGCCCAGAGTGCCTGACAGCCATGAAACCCTGGAGGGATCCTTCAGTGTTCACGACAGGCATCCCGCTGGAACGAGTACTGTCTTGTATGGTAATCACAACAGATGCCTCAAAGGGAGGATGGGGAGCAGTTTGCGGAATCCAGAATGCCCAAGGGCTCTGGAAACAGCAGGAAGCAGGACTCAACATCAACTTCCTGGAATTGAAGGTTGTTTACCTGTCAGTGAAGCACTTTTACAAAAGAGGCTGAGTACAAGACATGTCCTGATAAAATTGCACAACAGGACAACAGCGTCCTTTGTCAATAGAGAAGGGGGGACAGGGTCCCGACCCCTCCTCAGCCTGACGCACAAGCTGTTCACGTGGTGCGGCCCCAGATTACTGTCACTGAGAGCAACCCAGACCCATCCCGGGCGAGCTAAACCACGGGGCAGATGCCCTCTCAGGAGGACCACTGTTGGCCCCAGATGCCTTGGCCAACAGCTGGCCAGCAGGGACGCTATATTACACGTTTCCACTCGTCCCTCTGATTCAGGTGACGCTGGAACGTGTACGCAGGGGAGCTATTTCGCTAATATTAATAGCCCCCAGGTGGCCATAGAAACCGTGGTTCCCAGAAATGACCTCACTGTTGTCAGGGATACCATGGCAGCTGCCCCCCCTCACAGGGACCTACTGACGCAAGCCCACGGGCAGCTCCTTCACCCACATCCACAACTGTGACATATCTCAGCTTGGCCGCTGAGAGGAACAGGCTATAGGCCTTTGGCCTTCTCAGTAATGTTATAAATACATTACAGGGAGCAAGAGCCCAGTCAACCCAGACTCTTTACGCTCGTAAATGGCGTGTTTTTGAGGCCTGGTATTTAGAGAGGAATATTATCCCATATTCCTGTGATCTGGTCCAGCTCCTCACCCTTTTACAGGTCCTGCTGGAGAAAGGCTGCTCTTTTTCCACCATTAAGGTGTTTTTGTCAGCCATCTCTGCTTGCCACGAAGACTGGGGAGGTAAAACACCCGGTGCTCACCCTCTCATGACACGTTTCATGAAAGGTGTACTGAAGAAGAGGACCCCCAGCAGGACGCTGGCCCCAGATTGGTACCTCCAGTCAGTCCTGGACGCTTTGCGTGAGCATCCATTCGAGCCTCTGAGTAGTATTAAGATAGATTTGCTATCTTACAAAACTGCCCTACTCTTGGCTCTTTGCTCAACTAAACATGTGGGTGACCTCCACGCTTTATCTATGCACCCAATGTGTACGAAGTTTGCCCCTGATGGGTCAAAGGTCACCCTGCGTCCAAACCCTGCATATGTCCCAAAGGTTCCAACTTAAATCCCAGAAGTCTGGGCTTTGTGCTCTCAACATCTCTTCCCCCCCTGTCCTCACTGAGGGACAGAGGAGGCTGAAAGCATTCTGCCCTGTCAGGGCCCTGAGTGCTTACATTAAAAAAACTGTCAGTTGGAGGAAAACAAACCAGCTGTTTGTATGTTTTGCTTATCCAGCCACTGGCAGAGCCCTGTCAAAACAGTGCCTCTCACACTGGGTGACTGAGGCCATAAAAAAGGGCACATAGCAGCAAAGGTCAACAGGTGCCCTCTGGGGTACACGCCCATTCCACTCGGGGCTTGGCTGCCTCGTGGTCCCTTTTTTAAGGACGTACCAGTTGCAGACATCTATGCTGCTGCAAACTGCAAAACATTATAGTTTGAATGTTACTGCATGTGACGTCACTCCGGCTGTACTCTCTAACACACAGTAGAGAACAGCCAAAATGCCTAATGTATAAGGCTGAGGTTCTCACAAGCATGCATTTTACTGAGCATTTCAAGGGCGTGAATGAATTACGTTCCCATAGCAATAGTGTTGCACCGAGTGAACCTAACTGATAAAGGGAACTGAAAGTTATGCCAGTGATGGCATAGTTACATTGAAAAAGTAACTTAGTTAAGTTACTGATTAGTCCTTGGGAAAAGTAACTTAGTTAAGTTACTGATTACTTGATTTGGAAAGTAACTAAGTTAGATTACTAAGTTACTTTATTAGTTACTTTCAGCAGCCGCTGACAAGAACCCTCTGTCACAATACATAAAAAATTTAAATGTTTTAATAAAATAATTACTAATAAATATTCAAAAAACAAAATACAGTAGTCTTTCTTGACTTCATTAAACATAAATACTTGTTTTTATAAAACCTAAAATAGTCTGAGTTCATTAAACATAAATACTTTTTATAAAAAATAAGGTAGTATTTCTTGATTTCAATATCATAAATGAAGGTTGAATGAATAAAGAAATACTTGCTTTATATAAAAAATAGTGTCTTTCTTGACTTCACTAAACAAATAATATTTTTACAAAAAAGACTTATAAAATGTTTATTTTGAAAATGTGTCAAGTAAACAATACGTTTGTATGAAAATAAATAAAAGCATGAGCCACTGGCCAAAAGGATGGTCCAGCACAGAAGATCAACATCATCAGGTCAGGACTCTGCAGTCTACACTCATCTCCAGGCCAGCGGTCACTCTTTCAGGGATGAAGATGTTCACATCCTTGATAGAGAGGAACAATGGTTTGAGAGAGGAGTAAAGGAGGCCATCTTTGTGAAAAGAAACCATCCATCATTAAACAGAGGTGGAGGCCTCCAGGTTCAACTGTCCCCTTCTTACAATGCTGTTATTGCTAGTATCACTCAGCCCTCTGTGAATAGCAAACAACCATCAGGGTGCTGCTAACTATCCATTGTGATGGTCCTCCTTGATCATGTGAGCAGCTGGTTTCAGCTATCAGCAGCAAACTGGTTCATCCACTGTGAGAGGGTGCTACAGTATTTATAAGATTGAGAAGAATACAGCATCTCAGACTGAGGAAGTCTTTTGGACGAAAGATAAAACGTTTCTACAATTTTTTTTTTGTTTGTTTTGTTTTTTGAATGTCCAGAGGACCAGACTTAGCATTTTTAGATTTTTCTACCTGGATTATTGAGCATGCATCAGGGTCATCATCACACGCTTCTTAGCTGCAGGTGGATGTCCCTCAAGAGGAAAAAGACAGCTGCTTCCTCTGTCTCAGACTGGAAATAACACAAACAGGTAAAAAAATAAAAATAGTTAATAAGATTATCATTTTAAATTAAAAAGGTTAATTATTAATAAAAGAACAATACCTCTTCTTGAACGGTTGAGGTGGTTGGATCTCTCGGTCATCATCAGGGCAGGGATTTATTCAGCTCCAGGACTTGTTGACATCAGTTTGTTTTTTCATAAAGTGATGAACTTTTTGGCTGGTGTTGACATGATGGACGTGATGGAAGACGTGGTAGAGACGCTCAGTTAATTTAAAGCCTGCACATCAACAACAACATTTCAGATGTAGATCCATTTTTTGTAGATCTATTTTTCTTGGCGACTTGAATATCCACGTGGACAATTCCTCTTCACCTCTGGCAACAGATTTTAAGTCTCTTTTGGATTCTCTTAATCTCACTCAACATGTTGACGCCCCTACGCACAGCAGGGGGCATACTCTGGATTTGGTGATTACTGACACTGTACTCATCAATAATTTATCTGTATATGACCTGGGTGTCTCAGACCACAGGGTCATCTCCCTGGAAGTGCCTTCATCTTCGCCTGCTTCAAACCCAAAACGACCCATCCAGTTCCGTGACCTTAAAAACATTTCCCTTGATGTTCTGTCTGCTGATCTTCACACCCTGACCGCTGTCAATCATCCTTCTGCAGATGACTCTGTGGATTACTACAACCAATCTCTTCGGGAGCTCCTGGACCTACATGCTCCCTTGAAAACAAGACTGGTGTCTTTCTCCCGTTCAGCCCCTTGGTACACTGATGAGCTGCGCAAGATGAAGGCAACTGGCCGTGCTATCGAGAGACGTCTAAAATCATCTGGTCTCTCGGTACATAAGCAGGCGTACAAAGAACATCAGAAAGCGTACGCCTATTCTCTTAAAGAAGCACGCTCCAAATATTATTCTAACATCATCAACACCTGCCCTGGAAACTCTAAACAGCTCTTCTCCACAATAACTCGTCTGCTTAATCCCATTAAACAAACTCTTGAGGACTCTGCTCAAAAATGCGAGCTGTTTCTTTCATCTTTTAAAACCAAAATTGACACTATCAGATCTCAGCTCCACAACCTCCCTGTTCTCAGTGTGCCATCTACCCGTCTGCATTCTGGGACCCTTAACAGCTTTGACGAAGTTGTTCAGAGTGAGGTGGAGGCCATCATCAAGAAAATGAAGCCTTCATCCTGCGCCCTGGATCCTTTCCCCTCGTCTCTCATAAAATCCAATCACTCTGCAATAGGCCCACTTATCACTCAAATAATAAATCAGTCTCTTCAATCTGGTCATGTTCCACTGCCTCTAAAAACTGCCATCATTAGGCCTCTTCTGAAAAAATCTAATTTGGATCCCGACATTTTTTCTAATTACCGCCCAATTTCACACCTCCCTTTTCTGTCTAAAGTGCTGGAAAAAGCAGTTGCTGCTCAGCTGCAGGATCACTTACAACAACACTCCCTGTATGAGAAGTTCCAGTCTGGATTCAGGGCAGCTCACAGTACTGAGACTGCACTGCTGAGAGTTACTAATGATGTCCTCTTGGCTGCTGACACTGGCTCTCCCTCCATCCTTGTCCTCCTTGACCTCACTGCAGCCTTCGACACTGTGGACCATAGTATCCTCCTCCACCGTCTTCATGTGGAGGTCGGTCTCTGTGACACCGTCCTGGACTGGTTTAAATCTTTCCTCTCCAATAGGCTGGAATGTGTTAGTCTTGGCAACGCCACGTCCCAGACAGTCTCTGTCTCCTGTGGTGTCCCTCAGGGGTCGGTTCTGGGGCCCCTGTTGTTTTCCCTTTACATGCTGCCTTTAGGTCAAATTATTAATCAGTTCAACATTTCTTTTCACTGTTATGCCGACGATACACAGCTTTACATCAGGACTGGAGCATCCTCATCTTCCACCTTGTCATCTCCATCTTCACTCACTGCCCTCTCTGCCTGCCTGGAGGCAATTAGGGCATGGATGAATCAGAACTTTCTTCAATTAAACTGCTCCAAGACCGAGGCCATACTGATTGGCACCCCTCACCAGGTACAGACATCTACTATAACAACACTTTCCTTTTCTGGACAAGACATCCCCCTCTCCACCTCTGTTACTAATCTTGGAATAAAAATGGACTCCAATCTTACATTTGAAAATCACATTAAGCTTCTGTTTAAAACTTGCTTCTTCCATCTTCGAAACATCTCTAGACTTCGCCCATCCCTAACTTTTTCCGATGCTGAGAAGCTCGTCCATGCTTTTGTCTCCTCCAGGCTCGACTACTGCAACTCCCTGTTTATTGGAATCCCTGGCAAAAACCTTCAGAAACTTCAATATATTCAAAACAGTGCTGCAAGGATCTTGTTGCGAGTTCGTAAATTTGAACATATTACGCCCATTCTTCATAACCTTCATTGGCTTCCTGTCGCCTACAGAATTCAGTACAAAACTGCTCTCATTACACATCAATGCTTACATGGAGCTTCACCAGATTATCTGAAGGATATTCTTATTCCACACTCATCCACCCGGTCGCTGCGGTCACAGAACAGTAATCTCCTTCACATTCCGAGAACCAAATTAAGGACCATGGGAGACCGGGCTTTCAGTGTGGCTGCCCCCCGCCTGTGGAACTCTCTTCCTGACTGTCTGAGGGTCCCACAGTCTGTGGTTGACTTTAAGAGCGGCTTGAAGACCTTTCTTTTCAACCGAGCATACTCTGCCTCCTCATGATTCTACTTTTGATCTTAGTTGATACTGTTATTGATTTTACTTGTTTTATTACTTGTTTTATTGACATTTAATTTCTGTTGCACCGTGTAGCACTTTGAGATTTTCATTAATGAAAAGTGCGTTATAAATTGAATTCATTATTATTATTATTATTAGAGAGTCAGAGTCAGAGAGTCAGAGTCAGAGAGTCAGAGAGTCTTTATTGTCATTTGCACCGCATGTGGTACATGAGATGATTATTATCCAGAGCTTTAAAAAGTCCTACAGTTTGTGTTGTTGATCTGGACTGATCTGACCTACCTGAAGGCTGTTTTAATTTTGCTGCTGCTCTGTTAGCAGTGTTTACAAGCTGCTGTTCTTCGTTCACATTCGGATCACGTCGTTAAGTCCGTTCAAGTTAGACGTGTTGTCTGCTGCAGATCCAGTCTCCGTGAAACAAAGTCCACACACCGTTTTGGATGTGCGCTCGTGTTTTTAACAAGAAAGTCACAACGTTCCCAAACAAACAGGAGACCGCAGCGAGATGCTAAACCTAGCTTAATGCTAACGCGTGCTACAAGACACCGGGCGGTTGCATAGACTGACATCACTCCTGTCTTTTTTTAAATCGCTCCCCCCGAGACGCAATGGCGAAATAAAATAAAATTACAGTTCTACAGAAAATGACAAAAAGTAACGCACAATAATTTGGAGTGAGTAACTTTAATCTGATTACTGGATTTTGAAATAGCAACGCGTTGGATTACACGTTACTGAAAAAAGTGGTCCGACCAGAGTAACGCGTTACAAAGTAACGCGTTAGTGACATCACTGACCATAACTCATGTTCCCTGAAGGAAGGGAACGAGGTGCAACACAGTTGGCCCTTTCAATGCCAAAGCTAGGTGAAGTGCACTTGGAGACCGATTGGATGGGCGCTAGCGTCTAAGTACCCAGAGGGCGGGGCCTCTGAGGTAACGCTAACGCCCACTGCCGTAAAGGCGTGAGTGTATTCCTTCAGGTAATCGCGCGGGGGTGCAATTCCCATAGCAAAAGTGTTGCACCTCGTTCCCTTCCTTCAGGGAACATGAGTTATGGTGCATAACTTTCAGTTTCTTGATCCACCACTCAGGGTGGAGGTTTTTCGCTGACCCCCCGTAGATAATGTACACATCTCCCGCTGAGCTTTTGTTTGAGCCACAAGCGTGCGCGTGGGCGCGCACGGACAGCCGGCATTTCTGTCAACAATAATGGCGGCTGACACACACACACACCGCTTTCTGAACTATAGCTGATGGAATATATTTTGAGTCTCATATTTAATTAATCTACACCTGAATTACCTGCATCTGTGTTGGAAGAGACACAGTCTGATCCACATTATGTCGCTGTTTATTGAATGAGGCAGGCGGACATTTCACGTGTCACGTTGCACAATAACATACAAAATAATAACAGTTTAACAATAATAAACAATATTTATGTTAGCGTGGGAGATATATAAAATTATCTGAGCTAAATTAATCTATCTGGACTCAAGTTACGTGATTTAAACAAAGCATAACATGCTGATCCAAGTTGAAAATGAACACACCAGGTTTATTTTTTATTTATTTATTTATTCAACACCACAAACTGTATGTCACACAAACACTGATAATTAAACTGAACACTTTTAAAAACACGTTAACCGAACTGTAACGACTTTAATGAACTGGAGTCTGCTCTGTTTTCATCCTGGATACTGGACCACATCCGAACCGGTCCACTTTGTGGAAGAACAGCTGCTTGACCTCGCAGGAAAAAAATAAAAATAAAACTCAGTTGGTTGGTTGATCGAAGTAAACACAAGCAAACATTATAAAGAACTTTGATTTACCTGCTGTAAGTCAACTGATTCTCACGGACTAAAGTCCGACATCGTTGACGTGGTTCTGGTCCACAGTCCACTAAGCATCTGGTGTGGAGCTTGTTAGATGAAGCGGGTCCCGTTTGGCCTCAAATCTGTCGACTCGTATGAGTCTTATCCAAATTCCAGCTTTAACTCTGACTGTTAAGTTGTTAGCTTGACTTTTAGCCCAGAAGAAAGCAGCAGGAAACACGCATGCGCATTAGGTGAACAGCAGATTCATGAGGGCGGGGGAGATTTGAGCGGATCCATGTAAACACTAGAATTTGCCCGTGTCAACGCAAAACTTTTCATCTAATTAACATACCCAAAACCTCTGTTTCCCCCAACCATGTCCGTGTAAACAGGGCCATAGACAACATCCATCCACCCATGTTTCCATTCATCCATCCATGTATCCATTCATCATCATCATCATCATCATCCATCCATCCATCATGTGTCCATCCATCTATCATTATCACCCATCCATGCATCCATCCATCCATCCATCCATCATCATCCATTCACCCATGCATGCTCCATCCATCCATCCATCCATCCATCATGTGTCCATCCATATATCATTATCACCCATCCATGCATCCATCCATCCATCCATCATCCATCCACCCATGCATGCTCCATCCATCATCCATCCACCCACCCATCATCCATCATCTATCCACCATTTAATTTATTTTTTAGTAATGATAAAAAGTTTAAACAAGTACTGTATATAAAATTATTTTTAACACAGTTTATTCAAATGATACATTTACAATTTACTCATTTTATAAAATGCAATGACACCAAACCCACTCTGTTTTTGACATTGTTTTGTTTTTTTCTATTGTAAATGTATTAATAAAAACAAAAATTCAGAAATATATGACTCTACAAAATCAACTAAAAACACGTTTATTTTTCCAGGTGTATCTGTACAAATTGCCAATGACAGAGGTGATTGAAGAAATTTGTCGAAAGGTGAAGATGTGAGATGCGTTACCCAGTGGTATAGCTTTCAGCCATGCTGTTTGAATGTTGTTCTAAGAATAGCAAACAACAACAAAAAATAAACGATTGTATTATGACCTCATGTTGTCTGTATTAGTAAAAGTAGTTCGTGATAATACATTTCCAAATACATTTGATTCCATTTCATTATTTAAAAAAAAATAATCAAAGAATAATAGTCCAAGTTGTGCCCTGCCCTTGGAAAAACAACTCCTCCATCTCAACACAAACGTGGGGGAGGCTGTGTATAGGTTGCAATGACGCTGTATTCCCAGCTATATAAAATATGAGATTTTGGTGCCGCTGGATCCACTGAGGAAGTTTAAACTGGAAAGTGCTGAAATGTAAGAACAAGACTAAGTTAGCAAAACAAAGCAGAAAGAACACATTTTCTGAATTAGGTTTACATAAGCAGAAATGAGCACTTACATTAGGAAATTAAAAAAAGATGAATCTAGGCCCCCAAAAGCTGGAAAGTAGCTGAAAAAGCAGAACTAAAAGTAAGTCAGAAATTCACACGTGACTAACCAGGCAAGATGGCGTCTGGTGCGTTGGGTGCGGCTGTTCGTTCTGGAGGAGCTGGTCATCCAAAGACAAAATCTGAAATCTGTGTATACAAAACGACAGATGGTAAAGTAATAGTTGAGGATGAGCTTCTGAACTTTATTGTTGTTAAAATGAGAACTCTGGCCACCGATGAAATTGTTCTGCTGGTGTCAAACAATTTCTCTTCTGAATGGATCGAGGAGTCCAAGCGGATATTGTTTGAAATGTGTCCAACTTCAACTCGTTGTGTGAAGCATAAGGGGCCTCAGAAAGACGCCAATAATGTCAAAGATTGCTTAAAAGTGCTTAATGAATGCGGCAATAATATTCCCAGATTTGTGTCACACAATTTGGATGAACTGCCTCCTGTTGGATTTGAACATATGGACGCATCTGCGCTCCTCAGCAGAGTTCAACAGCTGAGCTGGGACATAACCAACCTGAGAGCAACTCTGGATAATCAGAGATGTGAAAATGAGGACGTGAGGACATCTACAGCGGCCATGGAGCTCCGAGTAACAGCTTTGGAGAAACTACAAACGCGCGCACCTCCTGGCCGAGGAGACGCTGCTGCAGCTGGACGGGCCAACGCCCCTGCGCGGGGGATTCCCAGGGAGACACGGGAAGTGACGTCACCTGCTCCTGACATTCCGGGAAGTTCCGAAAGTTGCATTCCTGGGCCGAATGATGTTCTGACCGCCACACTTCAGTCCCCATCGTGGAGCACTGTGTTAAAGAGAGGTGCACGTAAGCGGGACAACACAGCAACACAACCTGCTCTGCAGGTCCGCCCGAAAAAGGAGCTGCGGAGAAAATTGGGCATAACTGGCACCGGAGCAGACGGAAACATCCCAGTGATTAAAACCAGACTGGTGAGTGTTTTTGCTACGAGGTTTTCTCCAGAGGTAGATGAGGATACCCTGCGCGCCTATCTCTCTGATAAACTGGGAAGATCTGTGACGTGCAGGAAAATAGAGTCGACAAATAGCAGATTTGGGTCATTTCACGTGAGGGCAGAGTGTGAAGAAGTCTCTGACCTGTACGACGCACAGCTTTGGCCAGCAGGAACTTATGTCCGCCGATATTATGAGGCTCGCAAATTAAAGGCGAGTGTGGAGAAGTCTGAAGGCAGCTCTGCAGCTGGCATTACACCTGCTGTGCGTCCACCTCTCGAGGCTTCCAGCGAGGCAAGCGCTCGTGGTGATAATTAATCAACATGACTCTTAATATCAGTTCATACAATGTCAGGGGTCTGCGCGTGGGGCAGGATGAAGCAGATAAATCTCGCCGTCATGTTGTCAACAAACTCTTAGAAACCTGTGATATACTGTGTGTGCAGGAGACATTCTTATCTAAGCAGGACTTGGAAAGGTTAAACTCTATTCATAAAGACTTTTATGGAGCAGGGGAATCCACCACTGACTGTTGTGATAGGATACTCCGTGGCAGAATCCCTGGTGGTGTTGCAATGTTTTGGAATAAGAAGTTTGACCAACACATCAAAGTGATCAGGCTGAATGTTGACTGGGCGATAGGACTTGAGTTCTGTGATGGGGATAAAACAATCACCATACTGAACGTGTATACTCCTTATGAGTGCTCAGAGAATGAGTTTGAATATTTAAATAGACTGGCCTATATCATGGCTTTCTTACAGGAACATGCAGTAAGCAGTCTTTTTATTGTTGGTGATCTGAACGCTGACCTCTCTGATCAAAAGTCTACGTTTGCAAACCATTTAAAACATTTCTGCTCGGATAATGGTCTCTCACTCTCTAGTGAATTACTTTTGCCAAGGGACAGCTATACTTACATCAGTGAGGCATGGTATACCACCTCCTTTTTAGATCATTGCATTTGTACAAGTGATGCTCATAACACCATTGATTCAATGAGAATTAATTATGAGCTGTCTACATATGATCATGTGCCCCTGTCCCTCTCTATAAATCTGGACAATGTGCCTTCTCTTACTCCTGTAAGTTTTGATATGCCTGAAGTACAAATTAATTGGTCCACATTAAAGGAAGGGGACATCAGCACATATCTCACCCAGAGTGAGACCATGCTGAGTAACATTGAGCTGCCTAAATCTGCTGTAACGTGCACGGATATCAACTGCCAGAATCTGCAGCACAGAGTTGAATTGTGCTCACTGTATGAACAGATTGTGGATTCTCTGCTTATCTCAGGTCGACATCTGTGTAAAATCAAGAACTACAAAGCTAAATTAGGCTGGAATGAGTATGTTGAGAAGTCTCACACTGAGGCAAGAAGGGCTTACAAAGCCTGGGTTGAATCAGGTAAAGCTAAATGTGGTCCTCTATTTGCTAACATGAAGGAGGCGAATGCAAAATTTAAATATGCCTTAAGGTTCATTAAAAGACATGAGAATTCTCTCAGGGCTGAATCACTGGCTAGGAAGCTACAAAGTAAATGCCCTACAGATTTCTGGACAGAAATAAAAAAGATGAGTAATAATAAAAGGTCTTTACCAACACATATTGATGGTGTGAGCGGAGCAGCAGAGATCACTGATCTATGGAGGAAACATTATGAAGATATTTTTAATGCTGTTAAAAGTAATTCATTTGTGGTTGGACATATTGATAGAAATGAAAATGTGGTTGTGTCCCCAAAAGAAATCTCAGAGATTGTGATGACGCTGGATAACAACAAGTCAAGTGGGTCAGACAGGGTATCTGCTGAGCATCTGAAATATGCAAGCAGGAAATTATGCCCCCTACTTGCAATGTGTTTTACGGGCTTTTTAACTCATGGAGTTCTACCTGACAAATTACTCTCTGTCATTTTAGTTCCAATTGTGAAGGATAGAGCTGGTAGAATTAACAGTAAGGATAATTACAGACCTATAGCCCTGGCCAGCACCTTATCTAAGGTGCTGGAGAGGGCTATTTTGAACAAACTGGAAGGATTTCTGCTGACCTCTGACAATCAGTTTGGGTTTAAACGTAAACATGGAACAGACTTGTGCATCTTTGCTTTAAAAGAAATTTTAGATTTATACAACAGACACCACACCTCCATTTTTATGTGTTTTATTGATGCCTCAAAGGCTTTTGATTATGTAAATCATGAAAAGCTGTTTTACAAATTATATAAGAGGGGTGTCCCCAAATGTTTGCTGAGGATTCTTGTTTTTTGGTATGCAAACCAACAAATGTATGTTAAATGGGGAAACTCTGTATCGGACCCCTTCGGTGTCTCAAACGGTGTGAGACAGGGTAGCATCCTGTCTCCCTTTCTGTTCAATGTTTACATGGATGACCTGTCAAAGCTTTTAAATGACTGTGGAACAGGTTGTAGGGTGGGAAATAAGGTCATCAACCATCTTATGTATGCCGATGATTTAGTAATCTTCTGTCCCTATTCTGCTGGCTTACAAGAACTGCTGCAGGTGTGCTCTGACTATGGAAGTGACTTTGATATAAAATATAATGCGAAGAAAAGCAGCATCATGATTGTGCGGAGCAGAGATGACTCCAAGTTGATGTTCCCTGACTTCTTTCTGTCGGGCAACAGGCTGGATGTCAGTTGTGAATATAAATATTTGGGGCACTATTTGACTGCAGACCTGTCAGATGATAGAGACATTTACAGACAATGTCGTATGCTCTATGGTCAAGCTAACACGCTGATCCGTAGGTTTGGAATGTGCTCATCATCGGTTAAGATCCAACTCTTTAAGGCCTACTGCACTCCTTTGTACACCGCTCACCTGTGGAGACGTTATAAAAAGAGCAGTATGTATAGACTAACTGTGGCATATAATGATGGCCTTCGAATGATGCTGAGGGTACCTCGATGGAGCAGCGCGAGCAAAATGTTTGCTGATGCAGGTGTGCCTACCTGCCAAGCGGTGCTGCGTAACCTCATGTATAGATGCATGTGTAGATTGTCTGTATCTGAAAACTGCATCATCACTACACTGACCAACCCTGGACTAAGCTCTGTGAGATATTTTTCTATTTTGGGGACTCATTGGCGGATGAGCCTCTATAGGAAAGCTTTTTAGTCTTTTATTCTTATTTTATTTTTTTATAGGAAAGCTTTTTAATCTTTTTTATGTTTTACTCTTTTTATATACATATATGGATCTTGTATTGTATCTGAAATAAAGAAACTACTACTACTACTACTACTAAGTCATATGAATTGAAATGAGCTTTATAAAAATTGGAATGGATGGTGGATGGATAGATGATGGATGGAGCATGCATGGGTGGATGGATGTTCTTCCATTTCAGCACATTCCAGTTTAAACTTGTTAAACATATTTTAGTTGATTTTTTTAACACAACATGTTCCCGTCATCTGGAAAGATGCTGTAGTGGTTCCTGTCCCTAAATCCAACTGTCCGAAAACTGTTGGTGATTTTAGACCAGTAGCTTTGACCTCAGTTCTGATGAAAATCTTCGAAAGATTAATCAATGGTGAGATTCTAAAGCAGACTCAACATCTTTTGATTTGATTTGATTTTATGTTTATTCATTCATTTTTAAAGAACAATACAAGACAGTTTCATCAGATACAAGAATACAAGTAGGATAAAATGAAAGGAGCAGAAAGAAGATGAAATCTTATTATATCTGCCCCTTATTTCACTGTTTGTTCAACCAATGTTAACCTTCAAGCTACATCACAAAATGAATAATTCTACTTAATTTTACTAACTGTAATACACAAACTACATCACAAAATGAATAATTCTACTTAATTTATCTAGCTGTAATACACAAACTACATCACAAAATGAATAATTCTACTTAATTTTCTAACTGTAATACACAAACTACATCATTCTAACTGTAATACACAAACTACATAAGAAAATGAATAATTCAACTTAATTTTTCTAACTGTAATACACAAACTACATCACAAAAATGAATAATTCTATTTAATTTTTCTAACTGTAATACACAAACTACATCACAAAATGAATAATTCTACTTAATTTTTCTAACTGTAATACACAAACTACATCACAAAAGAATAACTCTACTTAATTTTTCTAACTGTAATACACAACACACTAAGCTACATCATCAGTCAACATAAGTGTAATATACAATAATATCTTTTAGATCCCATGCAGTTTGCTTACAGGCCTCATAGAGGTGTAGAGGCTGCAACACTCACCCTGCTTAATATGCTTTCTAAACACTTAGATTTTAATGGGGCACATGTCAGACTTTTATTTGTGGATTTTTACTCAGCTTTTGATACAATCCAACCTCACATATTAACTAAAAGGCCTGTTGAACAGTTTTCTCTGAGTAACAATTTGATGGGCTGGATCTTGAATTTTTTAAGTAACAGGACACAGAGAGTAAGGGTGAATAATTGTTTCTCTGACTCTAAGTACTCTTCCACCGGGTCACCTCAGGATGTGTATTGTCACCCCTGCTTTTTATTCTATACACCAATATGTGTCGGAGCGGCGTGAGAGCAGGTACATTATAAAGTATGCAGATGATTCTGTTATTGTCAGTCTGCTTAAAGGAAATGAAAGTGGCCAT
>JBBPBX010054168.1:0-12231 GCA_038048925.1 Garcialebias charrua
TTTGTGATGTAGTTTGTGTATTACAGTTAGAAAAATTAAGTAGAATTATTCATTTTCTGATGTAGTTTGTGTATTACAGTTAGAATGATGTAGTTTGTGTATTACAGTTAGAAAAATTAAGTAGAATTATTCATTTTGTGATGTAGTTTGTGTATTACAGTTAGATAAATTAAGTAGAATTATTCATTTTGTGATGTAGTTTGTGTATTACAGTTAGTAAAATTAAGTAGAATTATTCATTTTGTGATGTAGTTTGAAGGTTATCATTGGTTGAACAAACTGTGAAATAAGGGGCAGATATAATAAGATTTCATCTTCTTTCTGCTCCTTTCATTTTATCCTACTTGTATTCTTGTATCTGATGAAACTGTCTTGTATTGTTCTTTTAAAACGAATGAATAAACATCAAATCAAAAAAGTCAAATCAGATGAAAAATACACAGCAAGCTCAGTACATAAGTAACTTTATTTATTAGGAGAAACTACTTTGTGGGGCCAAATGATTTTTAAGGCGGGCCTGTGCCCCACCTGCCCCAATGGACCAACCACCATTGGTGCATCCATTGATCCACTCTGTAAGTCATCTGAACAGGATCACATCCTTCAGATTCCTGACCTTCACCTAACAACCTTGAGAAATACAAGTGGAGCTGACATGTTTATGTAACGTTGTCAAGACTGTGTTTTGCATCCTGCAGCCCCTTATGAAGTATTTTCGGATGACTTTCTTGTCAGTGTGTGTTTCTGTTATTTGGTTTTGAGTTTATCAAAGCAGTGCTTTAAGTGGGCCGGAACTCACCGGTACCCAGTTCCGCCACTTCTAAAATTTAACCCTGAGAGTACCGGGACTTTTTTTAAGCGTAAGGTGCGTTCCGGAACTTATTTTCGTCTTCTCCACTTGAAAGACCCGTGGCAGATTAAGAATGCATCATTTCCCCCGACTGGATTTCAAGAAAGAGTAATGCATCTTCACGACAATAAAACATCTTTGGTGGAGCGCGTCATTTGGCCAATCACAACCTCAGGACAGACGGGGGGAGGAGACAACAGCGAAATCTGTAAAAAAATAAAAACAAACTCTGCAGCGCGACAGAGCGCGAGGGAAGCGGAAGTAACTCCTCCAACGTGTGGGTAAAGTTAATATTTTTATACATGCAGTGGAGTGTAACCATTGTTTAGTAAAATGGCATGTTGTGTTACAAATAAAACTAAATAAAAATTAACAAAATAACAGTCAATTGCACCCCTAAAGCCACTGTGATAAAGTATCACATTAATTTAATTATCTTAGCCACAGGAGTGAGTTTAAAAACAGGATGATGTCTATATGAACTAGTTGAATGAGGTGTCTCTAAAATATCCTGATTCATGATCAATAATAATTTAAACAATTTTTTAATCTGTCCACAGGACCTGACTTTATTTTGTTAGATGTCTCTAAAATAGTTAGTGAATCATGTTTACATGTAGGTAAACATAGATGTTTAACAACTTGTTAAAATACACAAGAATGCAGGAAATGGCATCTACTTTATTCAAAATTTCTGGCAAAACATCTTCACCAGCATATTTAAGAAACGAGTTTTTACTGTTAGTAAGTTTTATTTATATAGCACATTTCACAGACATGAGAGTCACATAGTGCTTTACAAAAGGAAAAATAAAATCATAAAATCACAGAAGTACTATACAAAAAGGTAAAACATAACAAACTCTAAAATCAATGTACAAAATTAACCAAAAGCCTGTCTGAAGAGATAAGTCTTAAGTTTTTAAATGCATCTGTTGACTCGGAGCAGCGCATTGTTAGCAAAATGTTCTGCTGTATTTGACTTGCTGCTGTTGTTGGTTGTTAATTTTTTGGTTGACACAATCTTTCCTATTTATGTCCTCATTAAATCAGGTTAGTAAATGACTTTTACCTGAAGCATGTTAAAAAATTACAAAATCTTTCGGGGGGGGGGGGTTGGCGCAACGTTTGTCACCTTTTTCATCCCTTCTGAGTTTGCAGGTATGCATATTATTATGACATTAGGGAGGGTACCGGCACTTATTTTTTTCCACTTAAAGCACTGTATCAAAGCGAAACCATACCGGATCGTTGGAGGACCGGGTTAACAATGACTGCCACCGGTGCTGTTGACAAACAGGGTGCTGGTGGAAATTGTTGATTGAAGACCACAAGGAGGGAAATGTATACATGGAGGCAGTTGTAGTGAGAACAGAGGATGCAGAGGACAGAGTGAGATGGAAGAGGATGCCTCACTGTGGAGACCCCTGAGGGAAAAAAACAAAAGTAGAAAGTAGAAGAAGTTAAGTTTGGTTTTATTCTGGATTAGCTATTCTGTTTCTTGTAACTTTTCTCATTCAGTCATCTTCCTCAGGGGTTTTCCACCTACTCTATCTGAAGTCGAACAGTTAATGTGTGGTCATGTGACTGTGGGATGAGACGCATGCTGCGTTCCAGTTGCCTCGGAGGTCGAAATTATCAACCTGGAATGACGTCATCACCGAGTTAAATGCGTTCCAGTTAGCTTGTCGGCACGATGACGAAAACAAGATGGACGCCCGCTACAAAACTGTTGTTGTTCTTGCTTTGTTGGATTATAAAAAGGTTTCCAGACCAGCAGCGAAGTTGAAAAGCAATTCTGAGGCTCTTGAAATGTTAACCAGGTATGTTGTTTTAACCAGTAGTTTTTATTTATTTATAAATAAGCTTATTTTTGTTAATTATGGTCTTGAGGCTCTTACATCTACTTTATAGTTTTAATTCGATCTCTTTTAGGATTATAGCAGCAGTACAGAAGTTATCATTAGATAAATAAAGTCAGAAAGTGCTGAACATTGTTTTTCTTTTCTTTTTACTACCTCAAACCATTAGCAGACGTTTTTACGGTTTATTGTTAAAATTATTAAACTTCAATCAATCAAAACTTTATTTCAGACTCATATGGTCCATAGTAACAAAACAATTTAATTTCTTTGTATTTTAGGATGCTGCTGATACACACAAACCTACGGACACATGGAATAATCATGAAGACTATGGGAGGTGATGCTGAACATGGATGACAACAAGTTTGTGCGTCATTTCAGAGTCAACAAGACCCAGTTCACATCTGTAATGATGCAGCTGCAGGAGAAAGGCATAAGGAAGGAGCACTGTCAAGGTGCAGCACCAGTCCCTGTAGAAAAGAAGGTCCTGATGTTCCTGTGGTACATGGCCAACCAGAACAGCTTCAGGGAGATGTCTGACAAATTTGATGTCTCGCAGTCCTCAGCGCACAGGATCATCATGGAAGTACTGAAGGCCATTTTGCACAATGGGACACACCTTCATCCCCTGGCCTAACGAATTGATGCTGTGGTGATGATTGTCATCATGGCAGCCTGCCTTCTGCATAACCTCTGCATTGGGGCTTCACCAGTGTGTCAGGATCACCCAAACAGCTGTCCAAGGCAGGATGAAAATGACTAAATTACTCTTTACTGTGATGTGTGGATGCTGTACTTGTATTAGCTTGTCAAAAAATGTTCTAGTGTTGTTATAGTGCTGTTTTGATTAAATGTGTTTATCTGACATGCCACTCTCTCGCTGTCATTTATATCTGTGTGGATAAACCACGCCAAAAACATAAGCTGGTATAGGTAAACACATTTTACAGCTTCAAAAACCAGCTGCAAAACTTAGTTTCCCACAACAATAACACCTGCTTAAAAGTCAGTGCTTAAATAAAACATGTCTATGTAGTAATTTTAAAACTCTGCCCGATGAGAACATGAGAGCACTAGTTTCTCTGCAAGTACATCGGTTTCCAAAAATATTGATGAAAAACTGCAGTGCATCATGACAAATTGTCGTGTTTGAATACCAGAGGTGTTCCTCTTTTACAATGAATTTACTTTCATTCTAAGTAGTTTCTTTTCATTACCTGCTTTCCTTTATTCTACTGAAAAACCACACTTATTGTGAAGTAAGACAAGAATTTGTGCATTTGTTATTTCAAATTGTTTTTAATAACGTATGACAACAAGGCACAGGTACAATTTGAGGTCTGAGGTCTCAGTAAAATGAGCTACCAGCTAAAACTAAATCAAAATAACTAACTTCACAAAAATCTTACTTAGTAATGTTTTATTTATGTTTCATCAATAAAATATGTCAAGGAGTCACCATTCCTCTGGAACAAGGGACCAGGGAAACAGGTTTGTCTGCTCGGGTCCAGGAACATGTTCATCTTCATGTTGACATAAACTGCAAAGAAATATACACATGGTTAACAACAAATCACATCATAGCAGTAACTCACAAAACTAACCCACAATAATAATTATAAATAAGGTCGATTTTCACCCTCTCACACACACACACCTCCAACACAGACACACACACAGACACACACAGCTGTGGATTGAAAGGATGGTTTGGGTTTCAAGTTTTGCATTTTTTTTAAACTAAATAATTGATTCATGTTAAACTGGATTTCCACCCTGACAAGCCAAGATAAATCTTGATAGACCTTTTAAAAACAGTTTATGGTGCAAAACATTAGTTTACTAGCTAAAAACACATGTAAAGGTGAACAAACAACATGTTGCAGGTCTCCGACGCAGCTACATCATCAACACAACAATCACGTTCTTTAGAAAACACAAACAGCTTAGAAACACCCTCTAATTATTAGGCGACATATCGTATAATAATCACTGTAAAGTACGACATGTGTTACTGAGTTAATGATAAACAATGAACGCTGAACAGCTAAAACGAGTACTGTGCTAAACAACAACAATGCCGCCTCACAGCCGTTTAGCGAGCCGTTGTCGACGCACAGCGGCTGTTTAAACATATCATTATCATTACTGTAAAGAACTACAGTGCCTGAATGTGTTAATGTGAAGTTACGGCTGAGTAAACCATAAAGAACAGCGAAAAAGAGTAAAAAGTAACTCTTTCACTCACTGTTGATGCGAGGAGCAGCCATCTTGAAACGATGATCTCGGCGAACTCGGGTATGGTGTGCGAGACCGAGTCCACGAGTTGTAATTACGACCTGAGGGGGCGTTCCAGTTGATTTTTACTGCTCGGAAGCTCGTAATTACGACCTCCGAGGACAACTGGAACGCAGCAACAGCGCAGAGCTCCTGGGAAACCCCTCCCTCTTCAGGTCACTACGGGGGTTTCTTCCTGCTAGTGTCTCCACTCTGTCTTTGTTTTTGCAGTTTGCCCACTAATCTATCCTGAAGAAAGCTCCACACTTTTCAGCAGACAGACTCCTCTGTGCACGATTTCCATCCAGGGTTTTTGACCATTTGGCTAATTTAGTGTGTGTGAAGAGTCGTACAGCTGAATGTCCGAGTGCATTTCCACATTGACAAACACGTCCTCAAACTTCTGACCAATCAGCTCGGTTCGGCGTACGCCTGAGAGAAAAGGTTTGGCCTGGGTGTCGAGAAGAAGTGGGTGAAGCTGCTCTGTGAACAAAATAACATGTTCCCTTTATCAGTCAGGTCACTCGGTGCAACACTATTGCTATGGGAATTGCTCCCCCGCGCAATTACCTGAAGGAATACATTCACGCCTTTACGGCAGGGGGCGTCAGCGTCACCCCAGAGGCCCCGCCCTCTGGGTACTTAAGACGCGGGCGCCCATCCAAATGGTCTCTTTTTGCCCTTCACCTCGCTTAAACCTGAACTTCGTGGGACTTCTCTGTAGACACATCGCTCGTTAGAGGTGAGCTCGCTCCCTACGCTGAGCGTACAGAGAAATTTCCTGCGTATCGCTGGGCTGGCGAAAGCTAGTCCGGCACATTTTTCCTTAACCCCGAAGTTTTCTTCTCTTCTCTCCGCAGACTGCTTCGCTCGACGGCGCTAACTGCTAACACTCGAAGCATGATGAACGCGGATGAGATCTCGCTAACAGCCTCGGGTGAAATTTCTGGTGGTGAAGCCGACAACGAGTACGAAGGATAGGAGGAGGACCTCTCACAGGACAGACTGACAGATACTTCGATCCCGCTCTGTTCGACTTGTGTCGCAGAGCGGCGGACGTGCTACAGATCCCTTGGCCGGAACCTCCACCTCGTCAACAGGTCACGAGGTTGGGAGGGAATTATTTTTATGCCAAGCAGCAGTCGACAACAAGGCACAGGATCAGAGAGTCAGAGTCAGAGTCAGAGAGAATTTATTGTCATTTGCACCGCATGTAGTACATGTGTTGAAAACGAGATTATGTACACAGGGTCCCAGTTACATCCAACAACAAATGCAAGAGAAAAACAATAATAACATCTAGGATTAACTAAGAGAGACATCAGCTAGTAATACACTAAGCCCTAATGTAGTAGAAAAACATCATTATAAACAGCAGCACGAACATGAGCAGATGGTCACAGATGAACGCAGCAACAAGAAACAGATCAGCATCAACATGATGTGACATTTTGCAGTGTTTATTCTTATTATTTATTTATTCATGAGTCTGACAGCCTCAGGGTAGAAGCTGTTCCTCAGTCTAGTGGTTCTACATTTGATGCTCCTCAACCTCCGTCCCGAGGGGAGTGGTGCAAAGAGTGAGTGTGCTGGGTGAGTGAGGTCTTTCATGATGCAGGTGGCTCTTTTTCTGCATCTGGAGGTGTAAATGTCTGTGATGGTGGGGAGACTGACTCCCACAGACTTCTGTGCAGCCTTCACCACTCTCTGTAGAGCTTTCCTCTCTGCAACTGTGCAGCCTCCATGCCACACGTTGATGCTGGAGCACAGGACGCTCTCCACTGCACACCTGTAGAACGAGGTGAGGACTGAGCTTCTCAGACCGGCTCGTCTCAGCCGTCTGAGGAAGTAGAGTCTCTGATGACCTTTCTTGATCAGGCTGGTGGTGGATGGATGCCCATCTTCCCGGATTTCCTCACGGAGCTTACTCGCACCTGGGCTGAACCCAGGACTCCCATGTTGCTCCCGCTCTCCCAGTTCCTCGACGTGGCTGGAATGGAAGCAGCAGGAATTGCCAACGTGACACAGATGGAGGACACGTTGGCTTCTCACCTGGCTCCCAGATCTTCTGGAACAAAACCGACTTTGCCCAGCAAAGCCTGTCGAGCTTCAGCTGTACAGCTCGAGAAGTGTTACAAAGCTCAGGGCCTCGCGGCACGTGCGATGAACGCATCCACCATGATGCAGGCGCACCTGACAGAAAAGCTACAAGAGCTCTAGGTGACAACAGACAAGCAGGCTGCGACTGAGGTGCTGGAAGAAGCCTGCAGGGCCACTGACTTTGTGCTCCGCATAATGGGGACAGCAGCCATTGCACAGGGGAGGTGTATGGCTGAGGTGGTCATTGCCCAGCGTCATTTGTGGATGACCCTGATGGACCTTCCGGAAGGTCAACGGGTCGCTTTTCTGGACCACTCGATCGAGCCGACGGGACTCTTCGAGAGAGCCCTGGACCGGATCCAGACCAGGCTGGAGCAAAGGCGTAAGCAAGCTGAGGCCCTCCGGGAGGGCATGCCAAGGAGAGCTTTTACCCCACCAGGGAGACAAGCGGGAGCAGACCCATGCAGCCTCGACACCGCTCGGCCACACGTCGTCCTCCGCAGAAGAGGCCGGCGTACGACGAGGAGCTATGGCAGAGACCCCTAGCGGGTCCACCTCTGGCCGGTCAGTCCTGGAGTAGGAACAGATTTGTCCCTCGCCAGGCGGTCCAACCGAGGACTTTCTCGGCTAATCGTTATGGAAGACAGAAGCGAGTCTGACGAAGCAGGCCCTCTGCACATTTTTGCTGGCTCGTCCACTCAAGGGGTATGAGAGCCTAATTTTATATGCCCAGACTTTATTTGTAAGAGACTACAAAAAGCTGGTGACTTTAGTGTATGCACAAAACATGAATGTTCTGATGTATTTGAAATAAAGACAGAAGGTTGTTGCACAAAACACAAAATTAAAAATTAAAAAGAACAGTTTTGCCCTGTTTCTTGACAAAAAAAGAGTGATGAACAACAACACAGCACCCCTTTGAAAGCAATCGCTATGAAGGGAGGGGGCTGCCACCCCCCCTCCCTCGCAGTGCACGGGGTGCCAGATCAGAACAATGAACCCCAGCAGGATGTCCCGGGACTGTCTGCAGCAGACAGACCCCGCGGCATCCGCAATCAGGTAAACTAGCTCACACAAGGCCGGATGAGGGGGGTCACACACTCAACCCCCTCCCCCCCCGTACCGCTGGAACTCGGGGGGCCGAGAATACACAGATTCCCCAAGCTCGCAGCACGTCCGCATGCCCGGAGGGCGTGCCGACTGAACACGGTGACCATGACGACGTACTGTCATGGCCCAACTGCATTTCAGCGGATGACCGCTCTGAGCCACGGGGGCGCTGCAACCGAAGCCTGCGAGCCCAGACCATGCACACATGCTGACAGAGGAGACAACAATAATGCTGCAGAAGTTGCAAATAAATGTTGATAAAACACAAGAAATGCACCTTGGCCGACTCAGATAATTCTTCCTCGTGCCCGAGAAAGCCTGGACCTGGTGAAATCGTCCAGGTTTGTAGGTGCTGAGCAGAAAAATAACAATTGTGCAGCCTTAGACCCTCAAACTGGAACTGGCTTTCCAACCTGTAAAAGCAGCAGGCCATACACGGCCAGTGGATCTGCAATGTGTGACCAAGCTCAGCGCACTAGCCCAACTGTGCCTTTAAATAACGTCCCCTCATCGGGAGGTTTTCAGCTCCATCATAATATTGCAGAAAAGCACCCAGATTACCGTATTTCTGGGCGTATGAGTCACCACCATCTTGGTCAACACTCGTCCTTAGGGGAAACGTGCCTGATACAGCTCCCTGGAATCAAAGCCAGCTCCAGAGCAGTGGCGGAGCCGGAGGCTTGTGAACCAGATCCAGCCACGGAGTGGCCTGGAATCCGGAGGTCTGTTCGCATACAAAACCTACACACCCTACGTCCCGTGCCTCTCACTAAACGAAGCAAAAAAAGACGTTCTGGCCCACGGCTGACCAGCAGAGGCAATGCATTGCACCTCTCCCCCAGCACCCCCAGTTCGGGTGACGCGGGAGCACACATACAGGAGGGACCCCTCCCTAAGATTGTTGACCCCAGGAGGCCACAGGGCCCATGGCCCTCGGAGGTGTACTTAATTCTGATACACGGACAGCTGCTCCCCTTCGGGGGCCTGCTGTCTCAACCACACAAACAACCTCTCTGCTTACGCCCAGGACGGTGGCAAATTTCAGCTTGGTTGCTGAGAGGAACAAACTGATGGCCTCAGGCCTCCCCAGCAACGTGGTAAACAGGATCCAGGGAGCGAGAGCAATGTCAACACAGACTCTCTATGCTCGTAAATGGTGTGTTTTTTAAGCTTGGTGCATGGAAAGGAATACTGTCCCTTATTCCTGTGACCTGGTCCAGCTTCTTACCTTTCTACAGGACCTGCTGGAGAAAGGCAGCTCTTTTTCCACAATTAAGGTGTTTTATCAGCCATCTCAGCATGCCACGAAGGCTAGGGGGGAAAGACACCCGGTGCACACCCTCTCATGATACGGTTCATGAAGGGAGTATTGAGGAAGAGACCCCCCAGCAGGACTTTGACCCCTGATTGGGATCTCCAATTAGTCCTGAATGCTCTCTGTGAGTCTCCATTCGAATCTCTGAGCAACATTAAGATATGTTTGCTATCTTATAAAACCGCTCTACTACTGGCTCTTTGCTCGGCTAAACGTGTGGGTGACCTCCACGCTCTGTCGGTGCACACAATGTGTACAAAGTTTGCCCCTGACGGGTCAAAGGTCACCCTACGACCTGACCCTGCATATGTCCCAAAGGTTCTAACTTTGAATCCCAGAAGTCTGGACTTTGAACTCTCTTCATTTCCTCCTGCT
The DNA here is from genome assembly GCA_038048925.1 of Garcialebias charrua. Lineage (NCBI taxonomy): Eukaryota > Metazoa > Chordata > Actinopteri > Cyprinodontiformes > Rivulidae > Garcialebias > Garcialebias charrua. The sequence goes on from JBBPBX010054168.1 coordinate 9,893, forward strand.
CCCGTCCTCACTGAGGAACAGAGGAGGCTGAGAGCACTCTGCCCCGTTAGGGCCCTGGGTGCTTACATTGAAAGAACAGCTGATTGGAGGAAAACAAACCAACTGTTTGTATGTTTTGTCATCCCGGCTACTGGTAGGGCCCTGTCAAAGCAGGGCCTCTCACACTGGGTGACTGAGGCCATTAAAAGGGCGTACAGTAGCAAAGGTCAACAGGTGCCCTCTGGGGTACATGCCCACTCCACTCGAGGCTTGGCTGCCTCGTGGTCACTGTTCAAGGGTGTACCAGTTGCAGACATCTGTGCAGCTGCAAACTGGAGCTCAACAAACACGTTTGCAAGGCATTACAGTTTGGACGTTACTGCGTGTGACGTCACTCAGGCTGTCCTCTCTAACACACAGTAGAGAGCGGCCGAGAGATGCCTAATGTATAAAGGCAGAAGTTCTCACAAGCATGCATTTTTCTGAGCATTTCAATGGCGTGAATGAATTACGTTCCCATTGCAATAGTGTTGCACAGAGTGACCTGACTGATAAAGGGAACTGAAAGTTATGCACCATAACTCATGTTCCCTGAAGGAAGGGAACGAGGGAAGGGAACCTTATGCCCTTCTGAAACAAATTTTGTTTGAGAAGGGGCAGATATAATAAGATTATTTTCTTCTTCTGCTTCCTTTCATTTCATGTATTGTTTTATTTCTTGTTGATTTGTAAATAGTTTTCTTGTGTTTTTTTAATCTGGAATGAATTTTAAAAAAAAACGTTGTACCATGTGGAAATTGAACCCATAAGGTTTGGAACGGCAACCCAACGCGTTTCCCCTGAGCTACTCAGGCATGTTGGTTTATCCTGGTCAACTTCTCCTTTAAACGAACCGCCCCTCATAAAATCCCTAGATGGGACTCCATAGGCAAAGTGGGCGGTTCGTCCGAACCCCCCGAACCCCCCTTGCCTACGCCCCTGTTCAGGTAATCGCGCGGGGGCGCAATTCCCATAGCAATAGTGTTGCACCTCGTTCCCTTCCTTCAGGGAACATGAGTTATGGTGCATAACTTTCAGATTTTCATCACATAACTGCAACAATGAAAGTCGATTTCGGCACTTCAGATGGAGTATGCAGGGCCTTTTAGTCTGTCACCCTCACCTGTCCCTGGTCTGTAATCGCCCCAGGTGTTTGCTGGTTTCTCTCGTTTCTCAGTTTGCTTTTTATTTCCGCATCAGTCTTTCATGCCGCCAGCGTTCCTTTTTTTCTCCTCCATCTTCCCTATTTTTTCACAATTTAGTTTTGGTCGAGTTTTGTGGCTGCCTCACCAGCTCTCTTGTGTTTAACTTTTTTAAATAAAACCTTTTTTAGTTTTACCTTCACCTTCTTCCTTTCAGTTTGCATTTGGGTCCAATCCTCCATTTCCATCAATCTACTGACACTTTAACTCCCTATTCAAAGTCCTGGCCCCTTCCCCAGCCCCTGAGGAAATAGGTGAGTATATTGAATACTTTAGTAATGAATATTTATTTAATTTGGCCATATGACAATTATGCCTCAATCTCTCCAGCTATTTTTGTACCTTCAGGCCATTGACTGCACCTCCCGAATCCATGAGTCACTGTCTCTACTGGAAGGAGATTCTATTTGAGTCCTCGTTTTAATGTGCCAACAAACAGGACACATTTATTATAGAAGTTGGATTCAGAACAAAATTAAACTAATTATTTTTCCTCATTATGACCATGGTAAATGGACTGTACTTATATAGCTCCTTTCTATCTTATCAGGACACTCAAAGCTCTTTACTACACAATCTGTATCCTCATAATTGAACCCCCAACTCTTGCAGTGGACGACAACTGCTCTAAACATGTAGCAACAGCCACCCATGGAGCAGTCACATCTCTGGATTTGGTCAGCAGGCACACCCTGATTTATCAACTTTTAGAGGAAACATCTAGGATCACTGTCGGTGAGAGCAGTAAAACAGTGGGTTGTCAAATTTATAAACTTTAAAATGTCTGGCCCTCTAATGGACTTACAAGCTGTGCAGGGTGTGCAGGGTGGACTGTGACTGCTGCCAATAGACCCCAGCTCCCCCACAGCCAAAACAGATGGATACTTTGAAGGAAGCCATGTAGCTACTTCCCTAAATTCTAACATTAACTAATATGTTAATATCTAATCCAAGTTATGGAATAAAATGCCTTCATTTAATCTACAAACTGTTGTAGACAGACAAATTAGTTTGTACCATTTATTTAATGAAAGAAAACACACAAGAATCACTGAAATAAATTGAAACTAACAAAAGCAGTAACAAGAAAAAAATGTATGAAAAGCAACTAATGAAAAG
>JBBPBX010054168.1:13415-23572 GCA_038048925.1 Garcialebias charrua
GTCAGACGGGGACGCCGGCGTCCTCTCTGGTCTGATGTAAGGTCACGGCAGGGTCACCGCCCTGTGGTGCACCTGAGCCTTCTCTCAGGTGCACCACAGGAACCATCACCTCCTCCATCATATCCTCACGAGTCCTTCCAGGTCTTGAGCTTCGCTTCTTGTTTGTCTTCCAGCGGCCGCCCTCCGTCCCAACCGGTGAGGCCTTTCGATGGTTCTTCTAGCCCCGCCCACCACCCCCCGCCACAAGCTCCAGGACTTTGTCACTAAAGCAGACGGACCACAGAGCCTGAACTGTCTAAAACTCAGCAGAGGGAGCGTCTGGGAGCGAACAGGAGTCTGGAGCAGGAGTTGATTCTGCGTGGAGGACGGTCGTCACCTGAGAGGAGCCGGAGGAAGAGACGGTTGATCACAGGAGGAGGCGGTCACAGGTAAAATACGGTCACGAGGTCGTCTTTTTCTGAAGGTCTCCAGGGGGTGGGATCAGGAAGTGTTGTGCTTTCTGTACCAGAACTTTCATTTCCCACCAGTCACTGAACCTTAAAGAACACCAGCCACCACCCATTGACGTAGTTTGGTTTGTTGAAGTTCCCATCAGCCCCCACCACCTGTGGACACTGCCTTCCTCCTCCTCCTCTTCCTCTCAGCGAACCCGGGCCGATTCAGGGCCCGTCCAGGGACGTTCTCGATTTGACCAAAACGGGCGGTCGTGCTCACCTCAGCGAGGAACTGCAGCCAGACGTCAGCAGGACGTGATCCCAGACTGTTCTTATGGACTACAGGTTCCCCCCAGCAGGACTACATTAACCACATCACTGTTACCGCTCTCTTCTGTCTACCTCCTCCTCAACAACTCTAACAGAACCTCCTTTGGTTCTGCCTGCTGGTCCCACAGGAGCTGCTCTGAACTCTCTACGTGGTCTGGAGGGTCTTCAACTGGTCTTCAACTGGTCTTCAACTGGTCTTCAACTGGTCTTCAACTGGTCTTCAACTGGTCTTCAACTGGTCTTCAACTGGTCTTGGTTTGAAGGATGGTTTCCCAGGGGCAGTTACACTTCAAGGGGGGTTCAAACTAGGGATGCACCGATCCGATACTTAGATCTGGGTATCGATACTTTCCGATCCGATACGGATCAGCTATATGAGGCTGTAATAATAAATTTTTTAACTGACTACTGTCTTAACATTGTGTGAGTTAAAACCAATGAAGACACTCTGGGCCTCACAACAGGAAACACAAACTTTAATAGCGCACAAGAGGCAGGTCTATATCACAGACGTCCTTCTCACTCATGGTGCAACTGGAAAACTAAAATACCACTAAGCATTATGGGAAAGACAACAAAATCCACTCCCGTAGTGGTTAAGGGGAGTGGACTGTGTTGTCTTTCCCATAAAGAAAAGGGCGGCCGTGGCGTAGTGGTAATGGCAGTCGTCTCCCGATCGGAAGGTTGGAGGTTCGAATCCCGGTTCCCCACACCATGTGTCGTTGTGTCCCTGGGCAAGACACTTAACCCCGAGTTGCTCCCGGTAGGACTGGATGGCGCCTTGCATGGCAGTCTGCCGCTACCGGTGTATGAATGTGTGTATGAATGGGTGGATGGTTGGTATTGTAAAGCGCTTTGGGGCCCCTCATAGGGGGCTGGAAAGCGCTATACTGTATAAATAAGCTCCATTTACCACAATGCTTAGCAGTTTTTCAGTTTTCCAGCTGCACCATTCATTCAACCTTTATTTAGTCAGGTAAATCTTTTGAACCTCATGGGCTCATTTACGAAAGCGACCTGCTAAAACTAAAGAACAATGAACAGCAATGGTAGAATTTCCTTAAACAATAAACAAACAAACAATAAACAATAGAAAACAAAAAGAGAGAAAAAAACAAAATATATATATTTTTTTTTAACAAAGTATCAAAAAACTAGCAAAACATTACCATGAGCACCATGAGTGAGAAGGACATCTGTGATATAGACCTGCCTGTTGTGTGCTGTTAAAGTTTGGGTGTTTCCTGTTGTGAGGCCCAGAGTGTCTTCATTGGGTTTAACTCACACAATGTTAAGACAGTAGTCACAGAATATGGTGGAACACATGTGTTCTTTGAAGACGGATTGGAAATATCGGCAGGTTGGATCTGAAAATCCGATACTTGAATTATGCTGGTACCGGATACAGATACTGATACTGGATCGGCCCCATCCCCAGTTCAAACGACATAAAGCAGAGTGGGAAACTCCACCTGGTTGCAGTTGTGTGTTTTCTTCAGTGGTCCGTGTCGATTCTCCTGGACCCGTTAAACCCTGAGACCCTGACAGGGCCTCGATAGAGAGTTCAGAACCAGTTTCTGGTGACCAACCGAAGTACAGTATCCGGCTCCGGTCTGGACGGCTGCCGCTCTGAAACCCAAAGGGAAACTTTGGCTGAGCAGAAGTCAGGGGCTAAAGGAACCGAGCTGAAGGAGATCAGAACATTCCATCCCACAGCTGATGTCATTTCCAACACGTTTGTGGGCCGGCGTGCTCGGTCATACCTTGTTGTACACTCTTTGAGACGTTCAGATTAAAGTTTTACCCCAAACGTCCACCAGACATCATTCTGTGACTGTTTCCAGTGAGCTGGCTCTATACTGGTCTTATTTTCAAACATTAACATTATGTTCCAGACACATGTTCTTCTTGCTTTTCTCAATGTAACTTGACGTTCACACCTTGGTCTTTACCAGCGGGGGTGAGGTAAGCTGCTGGGTTCATCAAAGCGTGACTGTTCTGGACTGTCGTGGTCGTCCTTCTGATTCTTTTTAATCGAGGGGAGTTTTGTCTGTGTTGAAGGAACAAACCTGTTGATCTAAACTAAGACAAACCAAGTTAGTCTTTTCCAAATGTTTGTCTTTTTGTTTAGTACTGACTGTCGAGCCGACATCAAGGCATTTCATGAGCCGTCTTACAACGTGACACCCCGCGGTTCAGTTGAAGGCCTGTCAGGCAGTGGTGTAGTCTACGTGACACGTGGTCATACGAAGTGTACCCACTAGAAAAGCTTAATAATTTCAGTATACACATTTAAAAGTGCCCAGTGTTACATGACATATCATGAGACACGTCATTGATACGTTAAACGTTTCTCTAACAATCTGTCAGTATGCAGCGCTTGTTTATTACAATCGCTTATCCAGCAAATTATTGTATAATTAATACCGGTACTTCTGTACTTAATACTTGAACATGTTTTGCTTTGATACAGTTTTATAAAATTTTTAACCTTTTAATGCAAAGCCAACTGTCGTAGAAAGTTTGTTGTACATTTTTCATTCAACCTTTATTTAGTCAGGTAAATCTCATTGAGCCTCGAGGACCCATTTACAAGAGAGACCTGCTACAAACTAAAGAATGATGAACAGCAATGGTAGAATTTCCTAGAATTTGATTTATTCAAATATAAGCATCAGAAAAATTTGGAAATGTTCAAAATGCTTACAAATAAATTGACGATTACATCGTACTTGCGGTGTACTTTGGTCTTCAAGCACAGTATACGGACCGACCACGGTAAAGTTAGTTTTACGTTGGACATTCACGCTCCGTGGCTTCATCAGTGTCCAACGTCCAGCGTATAACTAACTTTACCACGGTCTACCCCTACAGAAGTACAGACTACACCACTGCTATCAGGCTACTCTGACTTGGAAACGTTAGCCCATTTCTCAAAACACTTTCAGGTCTAGACTCTTTCAGGTTGGTTTAAAAGGAGCAGGGCGACGTGGGGGCTGAAGGCAGGAAGTTATGGTCCATGTTCAACCAAACAGGTGTCATGAAAACTGTCAGAACAGCCAGTCTCCATCTCCTGGGCCAGCTGGGACTGGAGTATCAGCAATCATTTCAAACTTTGCTTTATGTCTGTCAGTCATCTCAAGAGGTGTTCCGGGCATCTGGTAAGGATGCACCCTGGGCGCCTCCCTAGGGGGGGTGCTTCGGGCATGTCCAACTGGGAGGAGACCCCAGGGAAGACCCAGGACATGCTGGAGAGACTACCGGTATGTTTCTCGGGTGGCCTGGGAACACCTTCTCCCAAAAGAGGTGGCTATGGAAAGAGATGTCTGGGCTTCGACATCGGAATAAGCAGAAGATAATGGATGGATCATCTCAAGAAGACAATGGATGGATCATCTCAAGACCCTAAAGCTTGCTCTTCATGATCCGAAGACCTGAACTCCAGAAACCTCTGATCCAGAGAACCTAGACGTGATATCAAGGTTTCTGACATGGTCTCAGGCTCCCATCACCAGGGGATCTGGTGTCTCTGTCCCTGGCCCAATACCAGACTGTCTTTTTGACGAGTGTCCCTCCCTCTAGTCTGGTCCAGACTACATGCCTCTTACGGTCTTCATCCTGTAAGGTCCTGGTGTCCTCAATGACCGTGTGGACGTCTAAGCCCCAGAGGTGGTACCAGGCTTGTTTTGCTCAATGCATGGTGGAGTTATTTGTAGAGGAAATATATGCACATCTTTTGTTTGCTCTGCAGGTTTGTCCTGAACACGGTCTCAGTAAAGTTGGACGTGGGTCCTCGTAAAGACATCCGTCCTCAGAGCAGCACAAAGAAAGGCTGATCTATTATCTGTAGATCTTTTATTCAACGTCGCTCCTCGGCCTCTGCAGATGAGATATTCACTGATGTTTATTTCTTCACTGTCTTCGTCTTTGTGAGGCCTCCAACCAAACACCTCCCTCCTCCCAGGCTGGTGGAGGTGACGAGGAGGAGACGGAGGAGGAAGGAGACGTTTGTGTTCAGTCGGTCCTCCTCCTGTAATCTGTCTCTGTGACCTCTTCATGTGCTGAATTATAATAAAGCATTTCAAAGATGACGTGCACACGCACATGCACTGAGGGATGTCAGATGATTGCATCATGCGTCGCAGTGTGTAACGTGTGTGTGTGCAGTGTGTAACGGTGTGTGTGAGGCGGCGGCAGCAGGCATGAAAATGAACAATATGTTTTCTTGTGTTTGTGTGAAATGTCTCTGCCACAAGATGGAAGCTGTGTGTGTGTGTGTGTGTGTGCGTGCGTATGTGTGTGTGCGTGCGTGTGCCTGTCATCTCGTAATGGTGTTGCTGTCTGACAGAGAGAAAGACAGAGAGGCTGGTTGTCCCTGACGACGGTGCGCCGTGTTGCCAGGCAACTGCGCTAACAATGGCCCACCACCAGCAGTGTTCTAGAATGTGGGCGTGGCCTGCGGACAAAAGAGGCGGGGTCTTCCCACAGCCTGCCAGGCCTTGAAGTGAAGTGATGGATATTTTACCAAAGTGTCAGAACCTGCAGAACAAGAGTGTGTGGAGAAATTGATCAAATCTGTTGATCGATAAAAACTAATCGATTAAATGTTCATTAAACGTCCTCGGCGTGTTTCACAGTCAGTTTGAGTTAAAAACATCTCCGTACCTCTGGAGCCATAAATAAATACATAAACCATAAATACGTAGAACATCTGTGAAGACAATCTGAAGGGCGCCGATGAATTTACAGAAGATCTGTAATAATCTAACAATGTTAGTTTTCTCAGCTGCGAGGCCTGAAACAATGTTACAGCTACTTCCAGTGGCTGATGTGGTCACCATGGTAACCATGCACCTGCAAAAAAGACAGGCAGACATACTGTAGAAACAGAGTAGAAAGAAAGCCTCAAACCAACTAAAACGAAGTCGGATCCAGACTGTTTGCACCGTGGATGGTCACATGACACGAAGGAGAAATGATGATTCACTTCCTGTTTTAAAGAGAACAGGCTGGTCCCGCTGTGCATTCTGGGAGTTTCAGAGTAAACTTCAAGGAAACGAACATCTGACTGAGGAACTGCAGAAACGAGACGTTAGTCCGATCAACAGTCAGACAGAAGTTGGTGACATCATACGTAGAACATGTAAAATCTCTTTATTAATATTAACGCGGTCTGAACATCACCCGTGTTTACCTGATAACAGCAGGAAGTGATGTCACTCAGCGGGGAGGTGGCGTGGGCCGAGTTACGAGTCTAAAGTGTTTAATTCTGGATAAGTTTTGTAAAAATACAGAGCTGAACAAACTTTTGTGAGTTATTTACGTCTCTGCACAGTTTTACGTTTAAAAGAAGTTTGATGATGAAAAAACATCAGAGCTGTTTCAAGAGACGCAGACGACGAAGACGGAAAGATAATTTTTATCTTTGACTTTACATCGAGTGACAATCTGATCATCAAAAGTCTTTTCTTTCATACTTTCAGTTGGGACTGGATTCTGTCTCTGGGACAAACTGAGGGACACAGACCGAGCTCTGGGACAAATTGAGGGACACAGACCGAGCTCTGGGACAAACTGAGGGACACAGACCGAGCTCTGGGACAATCTGAGGGACACAGACTGATCTCTGGGACAAACTGAGGGACACAGACCGAGCTCTGGGACAAACTGAGGGACACAGACCGAGCTCTGGGACAAACTGAGGGACACAGACCGAGCTCTGGGACAAACTGAGGGACACAGACCGAGCTCTGGGACAAACTGAGGGACACAGACCGAGCTCTGGGACAAACTGAGGGACACAGACCGAGCTCTGGGACAAACTGAGGGACACAGACCGAGCTCTGGGACAAACTGAGGGACACAGACCGAGCTCTGGGACAAACTGAGGGACACAGACCGAGCTCTGGGACAAATTGAGGGACACAGACCGAGCTCTGGGACAAACTGAGGGACACAGACCGAGCTCTGGGACAAACTGAGGGACACAGACCGAGCTCTGGGACAAATTGAGGGACACAGACCGAGCTCTGGGACAAACTGAGGGACACAGACCGAGCTCTGGGACAAATTGAGGGACACAGACCGAGCTCTGGGACAAATTGAGGGACACAGACCGAGCTCTGGGACAAATTGAGGGACACAGACCGAGCTCTGGGACAAACTGAGGGACACAGACTGAGCTCTGGGACAAACTGAGGGACACAGACCGAGCTCTGGGACAAATTGAGGGACACAGGCCGAGCTCTGGGACAAACTGAGGGACACAGACCGAGCTCTGGGACAAATTGAGGGACACAGACCGAGCTCTGGGACAAACTGAGGGACACAGACCGAGCTCTGGGACAAATTGAGGGACACAGACCGAGCTCTGGGACAAATTGAGGGACACAGACCGAGCTCTGGGACAAATTGAGGGACACAGACCGAGCTCTGGGACAAACTGAGGGACACAGACCGAGCTCTGGGACAAACTGAGGGACACAGACCGAGCTCTGGGACAAACTGAGGGACACAGACCGAGCTCTGGGACAAACTGAGGGACACAGACCGAGCTCTGGGACAAACTGAGGGACACAGACCGAGCTCTGGGACAAACTGAGGGACACAGACCGAGCTCTGGGACAAACTGAGGGACACAGACCGAGCTCTGGGACAAACTGAGGGACACAGACCGAGCTCTGGGACAAACTGAGGGACACAGACCGAGCTCTGGGACAAACTGAGGGACACAGACCGAGCTCTGGGACAAACTGAGGGACACAGACCGAGCTCTGGGACAAACTGAGGGACACAGACCGAGCTCTGGGACAAACTGAGGGACACAGACCGAGCTCTGGGACAAACTGAGGGACACAGACCGAGCTCTGGGACAAACTGAGGGACACAGACCGAGCTCTGGGACAATCTGAGGGACACAGACCGAGCTCTGGGACAAACTGAGGGACACAGACCGAGCTCTGGGACAAACTGAGGGACACAGACCGAGCTCTGGGACAATCTGAGGGACACAGACTGAACTCTGGGACAAACTAAGGGACAGAGACTGAGCTCTGGGACAAACTAAGGGACAGAGACCGAGCTCTGGGACAATCTGAGGGACACAGACCGAGCTCTGGGACAAACTGAGGGACACAGACCGAGCTCTGGGACAATCTGAGGGACACAGACTGAGCTCTGGGACAAACTGAGGGACACAGACCGAGCTCTGGGACAATCTGAGGGACACAGACGGAGCTCTGGGACAAACTGAGGGACACAGACCGAGCTCTGGGACAATCTGAGGGACACAGACTGAACTCTGGGACAAACTAAGGGACAGAGACTGAGCTCTGGGACAAACTAAGGGACAGAGACCGAGCTCTGGGACAATCTGAGGGACACAGACCGAGCTCTGGGACAAACTGAGGGACACAGACCGAGCTCTGGGACAATCTGAGGGACACAGACCGAGCTCTGGGACAAACTGACGGACACAGACTGAACTCTGGGACAAACTAAGGGACAGAGACTGAGCTCTGGGACAAACTAAGGGACACAGACCGAGCTCTGGGACAATCTGAGGGACACAGTTTGAGTCTGGGACAAACTGATGGACACAGATCGAGCTCTGGGACAATCTGAGGGACACAGACCGAGCTCTGGGACAATCTGAGGGACACAGACCGAGCTCTGGGACAAACTGAGGGACACAGACCGAGCTCTGGGACAAACTGAGGGACACAGACCGAGCTCTGGGACAATCTGAGGGACACAGACCGAGCTCTGGGACAAACTGAGGGACACAGACCGAGCTCTGGGACAAACTGAGGGACACAGACCGAGCTCTGGGACAAACTGAGGGACACAGACCGAGCTCTGGGACAAACTGAGGGACACAGACCGAGCTCTGGGACAAACTGAGGGACACAGACCGAGCTCTGGGACAAACTGAGGGACACAGACCGAGCTCTGGGACAAACTGAGGGACACAGACCGAGCTCTGGGACAAACTGAGGGACACAGACCGAGCTCTGGGACAAACTGAGGGACACAGACCGAGCTCTGGGACAAACTGAGGGACACAGACCGAGCTCTGGGACAAACTGAGGGACACAGACCGAGCTCTGGGACAAATTGAGGGACACAGACCGAGCTCTGGGACAAATTGAGGGACACAGACCGAGCTCTGGGACAAATTGAGGGACACAGACCGAGCTCTGGGACAAACTGAAGGACACAGACTGAGCTCTGGGACAAACTGAGGGACACAGACCGAGCTCTGGGACAAATTGAGGGACACAGACCGAGCTCTGGGACAAACTGAGGGACACAGACCGAGCTCTGGGACAAATTGAGGGACACAGACCGAGCTCTGGGACAAATTGAGGGACACAGACCGAGCTCTGGGACAAACTGAGGGACACAGACCGAGCTCTGGGACAAACTGAGGGACACAGACCGAGCTCTGGGACAAACTGAGGGACACAGACCGAGCTCTGGGACAAATTGAGGGACACAGACCGAGCTCTGGGACAAACTGAAGGACACAGACTGAGCTCTGGGACAAACTGAGGGACACAGACCGAGCTCTGGGACAAATTGAGGGACACAGACCGAGCTCTGGGACAAACTGAGGGACACAGACCGAGCTCTGGGACAAACTGAGGGACACAGACCGAGCTCTGGGACAAACTGAGGGACACAGACCGAGCTCTGGGACAAACTGAGGGACACAGACCGAGCTCTGGGACAAACTGAGGGACACAGACCGAGCTCTGGGACAAACTGAGGGACACAGACCGAGCTCTGGGACAAACTGAGGGACACAGACCGAGCTCTGGGACAAACTGAGGGACACAGACTGAGCTCTGGGACAAACTGAGGGACACAGACCGAGCTCTGGGACAAACTGAGGGACACAGACCGAGCTCTGGGACAAACTGAGGGACACAGACCGAGCTCTGGGACAATCTGAGGGACACAGACGGAGCTCTGGGACAAACTGAGGGACACAGACCGAGCTCTGGGACAAACTGAGGGACACAGACCGAGCTCTGGGACAATCTGAGGGACACAGACTGAACTCTGGGACAAACTAAGGGACAGAGACTGAGCTCTGGGACAAACTAAGGGACAGAGACCGAGCTCTGGGACAATCTGAGGGACACAGACCGAGCTCTGGGACAAACTGAGGGACACAGACCGAGCTCTGGGACAATCTGAGGGACACAGACCGAGCTCTGGGACAAACTGAGGGACACAGACCGAGCTCTGGGACAAACTGAGGGACACAGACTGAACTCTGGGACAAACTAAGGGACAGAGACTGAGCTCTGGGACAAACTAAGGGACAGAGACCGAGCTCTGGGACAATCTGAGGGACACAGACCGAGCTCTGGGACAAACTGAGGG
>JBBPBX010054169.1:0-19933 GCA_038048925.1 Garcialebias charrua
GTTCGTGTTATTTACGTTCTAAAATAAGCTGATTTGTAATCAATTATTAACAAAAATTAAACTCAGAAACACTAATATATATATTCAGCTAACACATATTTTTTAAGCGTTTCTGTAGTTATATTTTAATGAAATTCAGCTCGCGCTGAAAGGTGGAAATGCTCTGTATGGGTACGCGCTTCGTGTTATTTAAACTGGGCCCGGGAGCTCGGCCCGCTTAGAACCTCCATCGGTCGGGTTCTAAAACTCGGGCTGATGCCTGCCCGAAAAGGCAACTGCGAACAAGACGAACCTGGGTTAGAAGCCGGGTCGGGCCAGGCTGGGCCGGGGAGGGCTGTGCAGTGCGAAAACGGCTACAGATGACTATGTGAGCCCTGATGGAGATATACCGTACTCAGATTGGTCAGACAGGTAAGAGCAGAACCATTCCATGGGCAGCACGGTGGCACAACTGGTAGAGCTGCTGCCTCTCAGCGAGAAGGTTGCCGGTTCAAATCCCGGTCCGGGGGCCTTTCTGGGTGGAGTTTGCATGTTCTCCCCGTGCATGCGTGGGTTTCCTCCGGGTACTCCGGTTTCCTCCCACAGACCAAAAAACATGCATGTTAGGCTGATTGGTGACTCTAAATTGACCCTAGGTGTGAGTGAGAGAGTGGATGGTTGTTTGGTGTGAGTGAGACAGGTCCCTCTTGTAAATGAGTCCCCGTGACTCAACGAGGCTAGCCTGTATAAATAAAGGTTGAATGAATGAATGAATTCCAGAGCTGTCTCTGTCATTCCTGCAGAGTATTGATGCCGGTGGAGGAGGATGCCTTGATTCAGTGTCAAAAGCTGCACTGAAGTCCAGGAGGATCAGTAAGGAGGGAGAACCAGCATCAGCTGCCATCAGAAGGCCATTTGTGACCCTGACCAGAGCTGTTTGAAAGCTGGAATATAATATCTAGACATTATTAGCAATGAGGTGGTCATCCCGACAGACTGCAACAATTTTTTCAAGCACTTTGGCCAGAAATGGAAGCAAGGCAACAGGCTTTTAGTTGACAAGGTGGTCTGGATCAAAGGTGTTTTTTAAAGAGGGGTGATATAGAAGTTTTCAAAGTAGGTGGAACAAAACCAGTCTGGAGGGAAAGAGATCACGAGTGCGATCAAAGGACTGATGAAAGAGATGGTTCTTTTCAGCAAAGCAGTGGGGAAAGATAGAGGGCACAAATGGGGGGATTCCATTTGTTTGATAATAGCTGTTACTTCTTGCTGGGCAACTGATGTGAAGCACTGAAGAGGTTGAGTGGTGCGGGTGAAACTGCCAAGTTTGTCAGGGCAGATTGGATGATGGGTTTGGGTGTGGAAAACGTCCTTAAAGTTATTGCAGTGCTCTTCAGTCATTTCTGTAAGTGAGGAGGTGGAAGGAGACGGTTTACTGTAGGAAGGAGTTGTTTGGAGTTTTCAGGGCTGTTATTAATTAATGATGGTAGAGTAGTGGTTGGAACGCGCTTCATGGAGGGCCTTCATATAGAACCTTTGTTGCTCCTGATAGGCCTGTTTGTGGACAGTGAGTCCAGAGCTGACGTATCACTGCTCAAGAGTGTGTCCCGCCACTTTCAAGTATCTCAGCACATCATTTTACCAGGGAGGTGAACGAGTAAAGCTGACAGACCTAGTTTTAACAGGTCCATGTAGGTCCAGGAGATGACTCAGGGTTTTATTGTAGAAATCCACTGAGTGAACACAGTAAGGTAATGCAGAAGATCTGCTGCCATTATATTTTGGTTGATGTTTTTTTTAGGTTCCTGAAAGAGATATGGTGCTCTTGTTTTCACTTTTGAGATGGAAAAGGCAGCTCTACAGAAATGGCCTTGTGGTATGAGACACCAAGATTGCGTACAGTTACATTACTGGCAATATTAAAAACGTTTCAACAAGATGACTGGGGGAAAAAAAAGACAAATTTCAACATTTATTTTTTAAATTGTGATTTATGTAATTTGTGTAAAATTAATCCAATCAGCATGAAGTGCAACAGTTTGTAGTATAAGCTAACAAAGTTTGATCCAATGAAAGACAATGTATTTTAAATAAATGAAGTTAATATATTCCAGCTACAGGTTCTGTGAGGAATGAAGTTTTCACACAGTTGAAAATAGGGTGTGTGATAATTTAAACATGTGTAGCACAGTGACTTAACCTGGTAGTTTGGGAAGGTATTTTCCAAGGGCTCTTCCAACTGCCTATTTAAAGAACTGCAGACAACTACCGTAGTTGCTCAGTTGCTTTGTGAAGTGGTGCTCCATTTTTTGTGGAATATTTTTAACCACCACCTCGTGTGGCTATTAAAAGGGGTTTAAGGAGATGCTTTAAACCTAGGGTTAGCTATAACACCAGGAAAAAACATTCAGCCATAATGTCACAGCGTTTTCTTTGATATAGCATATGGGGCTTTACTCTGAATGGATGATGGACCCGGTGCCTCAGGACTGGCAACCTGCTCCACCCAGTTCATTAAAAGCGATTAGCTTTAATCAAAGTGAGATGACTGGTCCGCTGCTCTTTACTGCTTTGTTTCCTCCTTCCTTGTGGATATAAATGTACTTGAGACAGGTTCACTCAAACAGGTTGTGACACATCCTGACAACAACCACTGTACTGTATTATGATGATATAAAAAGACAATCTTGGCATTATTTTTCTTTAAGTTTGCTTAAGCACATTTAATCTTGTGCTGACAAATGTCCATAGCCTTAGGGTCTATGAATGGTATTTAAACTTAGCTGTGGACCTGAAATTTTAAAGTGAGGAGGTGAGGACCAAAAGGCTTTAAAAAGCGAAGGTACTGTGCTTCATTTGCTGCAGAAGACATGGCTGTTTTGTTTGTGCTTGCAAATGTCTCAATAGCTAACACAAATACAGGCTTCTTTAGGTAAAAAAAAACCCCCATCAAAGTACAAGTCAAGTCAAATTAATCAGAAGATTGACTCTTCATCCCTGTTTTGAAGCCAATTTAAACATCACTAATGCAGCAGCCTCCAATCTTTGCCAGCGTCGAGAATGCACTTGAACAAATTAAGTTTGATGCAAAGCTCTTTCACTTCAGGAAGATTTTATCATGTTGGGTCAAGTTTGAAACAATCAAAGTTTTTTTTCCACCATAGATTAACTTGTGTGAAGGGAATGCAACAAAAAATAAGAGCATTCTTTTAATTTCATCTTGTGTGAGTTTATTAGGGGAGGTGATACTGTGACATCTTGTGCATCAGATTCCCACAACCTATTTTCTGCATGCAGACAAACTCTCAGACAGCACTATAGAGTTTTTTCTCTCGTCTGGATGAGATCTGTAATCTCCTCTAAATAAATTTACTGGAAGTGGGAGGAAAGTACAGTAGTCTGACTGTCTGCCACCAAAGCTGGACAAGGAATGGTCACACAACTCATATTTCATTCAAATCATTGTTTAGCTTTTGGGAAGTGCATCATTATGTGTAATATAGTTAAATGTTGGAATAAAAATATGTTAACATGGGAGATGAAAAAGGTTTGTGCCCTCCAGTGGTGCAGAGTTTAAAAATATTCCCTAGCAGAGGCTTAAAATTGCTGTGATGATTTTGTGTCTCACACCAAAAAGTCAGTTTGTCAGAAACACCCACAGATTGGGGTTTGCATTTAGACAGGACGGGCTAGAAGCCAGTATCACATTCTACATTATTCATGCGTTCTGATTTCAGCTGAGAGCAGGTAGAAACAAGTTTTAAACCTAAAACATGTTTGTTAAGATCTTTCAGTCATGTTCAACTTTAACCAACAAATTACTTATAGACTGTGAGTGATAGTACAATACATAAAAAAAAAAACGTTCAATACAGAACAACTGGACTTTATTTGTAACAGAAAGACGTTTCGCTTCTCATCCGAGGAGCTTTATCAATTCAGTGAGCAGACTGTGAGAGAGGGAGAAGTTATAAACAGGATAAACCATTGACACGCACCAACATATGTAAATTGGAAGCTAACACCCACACATACTTGGGATAACACGTACCTGTGACCCATTCAAAGTTCAGTGTGTGAAAACAAAGCTTACAGAAAACACACACACATCCTACTGTATGTAAATTGACAAGTCACACCTCACACATTAATAGCAGGGACCTGTCAAAGTCTTTGTTAGTCTAATTCACAAACAAGGCTCCTCTGTTCTCATCAGGTGTGAGACGCCTGGGAACCAAACCCAGGGCTGCACTATAAGTTTTAGAAATTTGGAATCTTAGACCTCCTCCTCTGTTTAACGATGGTTTCTCTCTTTTTACATAAATCGCCTCCTTCACACCCCTCTCAAACCACCTGTGCTCTCGGTCCAAAATATGCACATTCTGGTCCTCAAAAGAGTGTCCCTTGTCCGTGAGGTGGAGGTGAACAGCTGAGTTTTGTCCAGAGGAGGAGGCTCTCCTGTGTTGGGACATTCTTCTGTGGATGGGCTGCTTAGTTTCTCCAATGTATAGGTCTGGACGGTCCTCACTGCACTGGACTGCATACACTACACCACTCTGTTTAGCCGTTTTCGCACTGCACAGCCCTCAACGGCCCGGTCCGCCCCTGGTTGGCCCAGAGCCCGGCCTGACCCGCCCCCGCTCATTACGCATTTTCCGGAGAGCCGCCTTGAAGTGGGTGGGGCGTTCTCTTGAAGTAGGTGGGGTGTTCTCTTGACGTGGGTGGAGTGTTCTTGTGTGCGCGCTTACAGTGTTTTAAGAGAGGACACGCTGCTAAAAAATATTTGTTAGCTGAATATATATATTAGTGTTTCTGAGTTAAATTTTTGTTAATAACTGATTACAAATCAGCTTATGTTAGAACGTAAATAACACGAAGCGTGCACCCAAACAAAGCATTTCCGCCTTTCAGCGCGAGCTGAATGTCATTAAAATATAACTAATAATCTCTAACTCCTATGCGCAGCCAGAATGTTACGAGGGGTGATTCCTTTATAGGTAAAGTGGACTCCTGAAAAAACCAATACGCCGCCGTAGCTGAGAGGAAGCGCGCTCGGCTTTCCACTCTACATTTTATCTTGACTCGTACGGGTTCGAATCTCACCTGGTACAAGTTATTTTACGTTTGTCTTGTATTGGATAAAAAAAAAGGAGTTTGTGTTAACCACAGGTATAACACAAACTCCTTCTTTTTTTATGGTGCTCTTATGGAGTTTGTCGATCCCTACGAATTGGGTATCTTGGTCAGTTTGCATCTCTCTTTTAAGCTCCACGTGGACAACTTGGTAAGGAAACTGAAAGCTAAATTGGGCTTATTTTTCAGAAACAGATCATGTCTCACTCTGAATGCTAGGAAACACCTTGTAACTGTGACTTTCCTTCCCTCCATTGACTACAGTGACATTATTTACATGAACGCACCTACAAGCACCCTGCAGATGTTGGATGCTGTCTATCACGGTGCATTAAGATTCATAACTGGCTGTGATTATCGTACCCACCACTGCACCCAGTATTCACTGGTTAACTGACATCATTAACTTCATGCAGACTCTCTCACTGGTACATTTTCATCTTTAAACCACTTCTCGGTCTGCTGCCTTCATCCATCTCCTCCTACATGTCTCTGTCTGAGTGCAGCTACGGCGTGCGCTCTCAGGACATTATTACATTCAGTGTCCCCTCAGTGTGCTCTGAACTAGGCAAAAGAGCCTTCTCCTACTCTGCTCCTGTTTCCTGGAATATCTTGCAAAAAGATCTGAAGCTCTTGACCTTGACCTCTCTAAGTGTCTTCAAACATCTGCCAAGTTCATGGCAAAAACCAATGCAGACATGTTCCCGTTTTATTCTACATCGTTTTACAGTGTAGCTGTTTATGCTTCATTTTTTAAATATAATTTTTTCATTTATTTTTCCCAAGTTACATGCTTTCTTTTATGATTGTCTACTGTTGTCATTGTTGTCTACTATTGTCATCATTCTTTATTTAAAACAAGTCTCTCTTGTAAATGAGTCCTCAAGGCTCAATGAGACTAGCCTGTATAAATAAAGGTTGAATGTGGAAAAATAATCAGAAATTCTTTATTATAGTACTGTAGTCTATAACAAAACCTGTTCTGTTCCTCAAAAATAGTAACAAAGGAAAAAAGGAAAAATACTATCAAAGCTTTATAGTGTCCAGAAAGTCAAAAAAAGGCGTTCAATACAGGATCAACTGGACTTTATTTGTTGCAGAAAACGTTTCGACTTCTGTCCAGAAGTCTTTTTCAATTCTGAATGGAAGCTGTGAGAACGAGAAGTTTTATACAGGCTTACAAGTCACGCACCAACATATGAAATTGGAAACTGAGATAACACCACAATTAAATAACATGCCCATTCTATTTAAATTGACAAAACGACACAACCCAGCTTAACAAAGGGCTGGGTTGTGTCGTTTTGTCAATTTAAATAGAATGGGCATGTTATTTAATTGTGGTGTTATCTCAGTTTCCAATTTCATATGTTGGTGCGTGACTTGTAAGCCTGTATAAAACTTCTCGTTCTCACAGCTTCCATTCAGAATTGAAAAAGACTTCTGGACAGAAGTCGAAACGTTTTCTGCAACAAATAAAGTCCAGTTGATCCTGTATTGAACGCCTTTTTTTGATTTCATCATGTCCTGGACGACTGAGAATCTTCACCAGCACGTGTCCAGAAAGTGGATTTGATGCTGGTTATTGTGCTGTGTCTTGAGGTGTAATGTGGCTGTTAGTTCAGACTCTTGTTCCACGTTACCAATGGAGAAGAACCTCAAGGCTATTTTAGCAACAACAACAAAAAAAAGGTCAATGTCAGTATTTCAAAGACATGGAATGAGTGAAATTTGATTTTGATCTCAGCAGATAAGCAACTGTGTATTTAAATGAGTGACTATAGTTTCAGGCTTTACTCTATTGGTAGGATAAACCTGCCTTATCCTCCTTAACCTTCATACTCACTGCCGCCACAATTGTATCTAATTCTAAAGTTCTTTAAAAAAAAAAGACCTCTTGTATAAATATTGGCCTTTGAGGAGAATTGAGTGTATCCCCTGATTAGAAAACACATTGAGGATCTACCTAAATTTTACAGAGGGACACAAAGCCGTAGGCGGTGAGCTGCTTCTCATTCAGATAGACCTGAGAGGCAACAATTAAGCCTGATTCTATTCAGAAGATATTTATGGAGAAAATGAGGAGTCTTCATTTTTACCACTGATCATCTTTACCACTGACTGAGCTAGAATGCATACAATACAGTACTCTTTGGACCACATGCCAGTGATTTATCAAAACTGCAGGAAATGACATACAGTACGTTAGATTCTGTTAATTTGATTCTATCAGACAACCATGCAGTGCACCAATGCAACATAACCCAAGTGGTACTAATAAAACAAACAGCAGCGTTCTGCACTTCTAAACTGTTTGTTGTTGTGCTGACACGTGCTGTATTAATTAGCCCTGGTAAGGATATAATAACCACATGCTGTGTTAAGCATGAATTGTTGTAAGATGTTCTTGTTCTTGTCTCTGGTCTTCAGAGTGGTTGCTGGTAAGTGAATGGGATGATGGGGAGTGGGGGTACTCAAATAAAAATTTAATAATTGCCAACAAATTCAAGTACTGGTAGTGTTTTTCTTAAAACAAACATCTCCATTATCTACATGCCTCTCGCTTTACTGCTCTGGTGAGCAGTAAAGAGACGTACAGTATATGGTTTTGAAAATATTCCTTTTTATTTTGTTTAATAAATAATGGCATAATGACACAGACAAAAAGACAGGAGAAAGAACTGGAAGTGGTAGAAATGAAGATGCTGAGGTTCTCCTTAGGAGTGACAAGGATGGATAAGATCAGGAATGAGATCATCAGAGGTACAGCACATGTTGAACAACTGGGAGATAAAGTTAGAGAGGCCAGACTGAGATGGTTTGGACATGTCCAGAGGAGGGACAGTGGGTATATTGGTAGAAGGATGTTAGAAATGCAGCTGCCAGGAAAAAGACAGAGGGAGGCCAAAGAGGAGATATATGGATGCAGTTAGAGAGGACATGAAGGTAGTGTGAGTGAGGACCGAGGATGCAGAGGACAGAGTGAGGTGGAGGAGAATGACTCGCTGTGGCGACCCCTGAAAAGGGAAAAGCCGAAAGAAGAAGAAGAAGAAATAATGGCATAATGAAATCTTTTTTTTATACACTTTAGGGTAGGTTAAAATGATTTCTGGATCTCATAAAGAGCAGGGGCCTCATGTACAAAGTATGTTCAAAAACATGGCATATGTCCTTTTTCACATAAAACTTCAAATGTATCAAGAATGAAATGGCTGCGGAAAAGTGAACAGTCCCACGCAAACTTCATGACTGGCATACCCATGTTTCTATGGTTATTGGTCCACTGACAACACTAGAGGTGATACTGTGAACCTGTTAATGATGTGAAAACTATTTTTGTACACACTGGACAGCGGACACACATGAAGCCCAAGTATCCACACGGATGCAATTAGATTATATAAAAGTAAGCGCAAAGTGGTGCAGAAAATACCTCTAACAACAATCAATGGCTTTACCCTTATTAGAGGATAGCAAATGGCACAATATGCAGACAGCTTTTAGAGTCAGAGAGGATTTTCTGGCGTGCAATGACTACTAGCTCACCAGTCGTTTCAGGCATCCAAGGACAATCCTTTGGAACTGTGCTTGGAGCTGCATCCAGTCTTAGAATGTGACACAGCAAGGATAAGTGTGATGTCATACACATAGAGCTGCTGACCACACTGGTGTTCTTAGCAACAGAGGCAATCCAGAGGGAACCGGCAGACCAATTGGGATTGTGCCAGTCCACGCTGAGCCGAGCCATGCCAGCTGTGTGAGATGGAATTACCGTACCCATATGTCAACTAGGTTTATCAAATTCGCTACAATGCAGTTAAACAGGCCAACTTTAAGGTGGAATTTGCAACTGTCAGTTTTCCTAATATAATCAGAGCTATCGACTACAAAAGCACCATCACAAGATGAATACATTTGTGTTAACAGGAAGCATTTTCATTCTCAATGTGCAAATTAAATGTGATTCGCTAACGCAACTAGCCAACATTGTGGCGAGGTGGCCTGGTTCAATGCATGATTCATTCATTCTAATGAACAGTATGGGTGGGGACAGATTACAGGCTGGCATGGTGCGGGATGGGTGGCTTCTTGGTGAGTAAATTCATTTAATCGTCCTAATATGTCTGACCATTTTGTCTTAATTTCTACAGGTGTATGTTGCTCTGACCCCACAGCATTTACAGCTTTACAAACGTTGTCCCACTCATTCCTCTTGCACTTGGCTCTAATGCCAGAGGACAGTGTGCAAAACAGAATGTTTTTACGTGCCTCTACCTCATTTAGAAGCGTCTCCAACTCACATTCCATTAGGTTCCTCTTTTTCCCACGTGTAGACATGATTTTCAATAATGTAGAGAGGAGCTTTCTCACGTGCAGGGCAGATTTAAATCTATTTGCATATTTAATTGGAGGTGGGTCAAGGGAGAAGTCGAGTACCGGTATTCCCTCATGTTCAACGTTGATTGGGATATACAAAAGAAGTGCGCTTGGATTCATGCATGTGCACAGTTTCATGCATCTGGATTTATTTGTGAATACTGTACCGTACTCTTGTTTTCTCAATTTAATCGTAAGCCATTTCAGTAGGAAATCCATGCAAGTCTTTGTACAGTACCGGTACATGAGATCAGAGTCAGTCAGAGTCAGAGAATCTTTATTGTCATTTGCACCGCATGTGGTACATGTGATGAAATGAGATTATGTACACAGGGTCCCAGTTACATTCAACAACAAAATGTAAGAGAAAAACAGTAATAACATCTAGGATTAACTAAGAAAAACATCAACTAGAAATACACTAAGCACTAATGTAATAGAAAAACAAAATCATTACAAACAGACAGCCGCACGAACATGAGTCTATATGAGCAAATGGTCACATATGAACACAGCAACAAGAAAACAGATCAGCATCAGCATGATGTGATATTTTGCAGTGTTTATTCTTATTATTTATTTATTCATGAGTCTAACAGCCTCAGGGTAGAAGCTGTTCCTCAGTCTAGTGGTTCTACACTTAATGCTCCTCAACCTCCTTCCTGAGGGGAGTGGGGCAAAAAGTGTGTGTGCCCCACTCCCCTTCTGAAGTCCACAATCATCTCCTTTGTCTTCTTCACATTTATGTGAAGGTTATTGTCTTTGCACCAGCTCTCCAGGTGTTCCACCTCCTGCCTGTAGCTGGACTCATCATTGTTCGTGATGCAGCCCACCACAGCTGTATCATCTGCAAACTTTACAATATGACAGCCTGGATGGGTGGCTGCACAATCATGTGTGAGCAGAGTGAACAGAAGAGGGCTTAACACACATCCTTGAGGAGAGCCAGTGCTGAGGGTTATGGTGGAGGAGGAGAAGTTGTGGATCTTCACGGACTGAGGTCTGTTTGTTAAGAAGTCTGCGACCCAGTTACAAATGGAGGGGCTTAGTCCAAGTGTAAATAGTTTGTCCATCAGGGTTTGGGGGATCATGGTGTTGAAGGCAGACGTGAAGTCCACAAAGAGCATACGGACGTATGAGTCCTTCTGATCCAGGTGGGTGAGAGCAGTGTGGACCACAGAGGAGATTGCGTCCTCTGTTGATCGGTTCTCACGGTATGCATACTGATGGGGGTCCACGTTCATGTTGATGGATGTTTTGATGTGAGTCATGACCAGTTTCTCAAAGCATTTTGCGACTATCGGGGTGAGGGCCACTGGCCGATAGTCATTCAGGCCAGTCACTGTGGAGCTTTTTGGGACTGGGATGATGGTGGCAGTCTTCAGGCAGGTGGGAACTGTTTCCAGGGCAAGTGAGGTGTTAAAGATGTCTGCCAGCACATCGCAGAGCTGATCAGCACATTCTTTTAACACTTTCCCGGGAATGTTGTCCGGACCGGTTGCTTTGTGAGGGTTGATTCTCTTGAGACTACTTCTCACTTCTGCTGCGGTAACGCTGAGACGTTACCGTAGGTAATTTTGAATATATAATAACATATATAATATACCGTATGTGTATATACGTATATATACACATACGTGTATACATACATACATATATATATATATATATATATATATATACATACATATATATATATATATACATATATATATATATATATATATATATATATATAATATATATATATATATATATATATATATATATATATATATATATATATATATATACATATATATATATATATATATATATATATATATATATATATATATATATATATATATATATATATATATATATATATATATATATATATATATATATATATATATATATATATATATATATATATATATATATATATATACAATATATATATATATATATATATATATATATATATATATATATATATATATATATATATATATATATATATATATATATATATATATATATATATATATATATATATATATATATATATATATATATATATATATANTATATATATATATAATTGATATGTTAAATCCTGGGCAGCACGGTGGCGCAAGGTCTGGGGGCCTTTCTGAGTGGAGTTTGCATGTTCTCTCCATGCATGCGTGTGTTTTCTCCAGGTACTCTGGCTCCCTCCCACAGACCAAAAACTTACATGTTAGGCTAATTGGTAACTCTAAATTGTCCGTATGTGTGAGTGAAAGTGAATGGTTATTTGTCTAGTTTGTCTCCATGTGTCCCTATGATGGACTGGAGACCTGTCCAGGGTGTACCCCGCCTCTCGCACAGTGACATGGGCATCAGTGACCCCTGTGACCCAAAAAGGAAGAAGCGGGTAAAAGATAATGGATGGATGGATGTTAAATCCTAGATTTGAAAGAGTGAATTTTTATTTTTCCATGACTGTGCATCTCATAGGAAAATCTTTTTGGCTTTAATATACTAGTGTGGTTCGGGCATCTGGTAAGGATGCTTCCTGGCCGCCTCCTTATAGGGAGGTGCTTCGGGTATGTCCAACTGGGAGGAGATCCCAGGGAAGACCCAGGACACACTGAAGAAAATATGACTCTGTCGGCCTGGGAATGACTTGGGGTTCTCCCAGAAGAGATGGAAGAGGTGGCTGTGGAAAGAGACGTCTGGGCCTCCCTGCTCAAGTTGCTGCCCTGCGCCCAACTTCAGAACAAGTGGAAGATAATGGATGGATGGATGGATGGATACTACTGTGAACAGTCAAAAGTTTCATTTGTGCCAGTCTTTAAAAAAATAAAATCTGTAACAGCATCTCACGTTGCCTTTGATGAAAGATCATCTTTAAGAGAATGAAAAGATTAACATTGAACCCGAGGTCTAAAGGTCAATATGTAAGCTGTTAAAGCATGACTCAGTAATTCTGAAGTTTTATTTTAGAATTATGAACCCAAACCAACTAATGATATGTGAAACAGCACATCAGTCTATTTAGCCTCAGCTGGAACAACACCACCAGCCTGATCAAAAAAGGTCATCAGAGACTCTACTTCCTCAGACAGCTGAGACGAGCTGGTCTGAGAAGCTCAGTCCTCACCTCCTTCTACAGGTGTGCAGTGGAGAGCATCCTGTGCTCCAGCATCAACGTGTGGCATGGAGGCTGCACAGCTGCAGAAAGAAAAGCTTTGCAGAGAGTGGTGAAGGCTGCACAGAAGTCTGTTGGAGTCAGTCTCCCCACCATCACAGACATCTACACCTCCAGATGCAGGAAGAGAGCCACCTGCATCATGAAGGACCTCACTCACCCAGCACACACACTTTTTGCTCCGCTCCCCTCAGGAAGGAGGTTAAGGAGCATTAAGTGTAGAACCACTAGACTGAGGAACAGCTTCTACCTTGAGGCTGTTAGACTCATGAATCTCTAACCAGAATAATGTGAAAAATCACATCATGTTGCTGCTGATCTGTTTCCTGTTGCTGTGTTCATGCCTGCTCATCTGCTCACACAGACTCATGTTCGTGCTGCTGTTTGACATAATGTTTTTATGCTATTAGTGCTTAGTGTATTTTTAGTTGAGGTTTTTCTTATTTCATATCTTAGATCTTATTACTGTTTTTCTTTTAAATTTTATTGTTGGGTGTAACTGGGACCCTGTGTACATAATCTCGTTCCAAAACATGCACCACATGAGATGCGAATGACAAATAAATCTCTCTGAATCTCTCGCTCTTAGTGAGAGCGCCAATATATATTATTCATACTCAATGTAAGCACATGGAAATTAGAGGACTTACTCACTGGCTATTTCATAAACACAGAAAAAAAGACACTTTTGACTGACAATAAGAAAGGGTCACTTTATACACATTAACAATGCAACTGTTCCAGCAAACTGTAACATGTATAATCAAACCGATGGCTTTTAAACAAGTCAGGAAAAAAAAACTGTGTGAGTCACTGTTTGTTAACTGAGTGGTCACTGTTAAAGAAACTGCTCATTGATGGTTGAGTGGTTTTCACAGCTACAGTAAAGTCATTCCTCATACACATGTCAACAACCAGACATTGCAAAAGTTAATTAAACCAGGTGCAAAGATTCAATTGTGAATTGTATATCTCATTTAAATCCAGTTTTCATCAAAGAGGCCTATCGTGCTGTTTAAACATTTAAGAAAGTTGATTGAAGAGAGACTTAGCAGAACCCCATGAACTGGTGCAATGACAAAATTTAAACCACATTGGCTTTGCTGCTGAGCAATACAATGAGTTTCAGTAAAAACAAAATTTTAACTTAGAATATTTAAATATAGTTTTGGATTTAATTTAAGTTAGTTTACAAACCAGATTCCAAAAAAGTTGGGACACTAAACAAATTGTGAATAAAAACTGAATGCAATGATGTGGATATGACAAATGTCAATATTTTATTTGTAATGGAAATAGATGACAGATCAAAAGTTTAATCTGAGTAAATGTAAAATTTTAAAGGAAAAATATGTTGATTCAAAATTTCACAGTGTCAACAAATCCCAAAAAGTTGGGACAAGTAGCAATAAGTGGCTGGAAAAAGGAAATTGAGCATATAACGAACAGCTGGAAGACCAATTAACACTAATTAGGTCAATTGACAACATGATTGGGTATAAAAAGAGCTTCTCGGAGTGTCAGTGTCTCTCAGAAGCCAAGATGGTAAGAGGATCACCAAACCACCATTGTTGCGCAGAAAGATAGTGCAGCAATACCAGAATGGTTTTACCCAGTGTAAAATAGCAAAGACTTTTAAGTTACCATAATCAACCATGCATAACATCATCAAAAGATTCAGAGAGTCTGGAACAATCACTGTGCGTAAGGGTCAAGGCTGTAAAATGAAAGTTACGGATGCAAATACGGTTCTATAAATCCCGGATGACCGCCAGAGGGCAGTGCTGAAACACTGAATATTCCCTTTGCACATGCGCTGTTCGAGTAACTATATCAACGCGTCACACAGGTGTGACCGGATAAGCAATAAAGAGGCTACTTAGCCTAGCATTATCGGTTAATTCAGTCCTACAGAATCTTCTCGCGTAAATCAAGGATTCTGAGTGACAGAGAAGCTCTGGCGGTCATCCGGGATTCATAGAACCGTAGTTACATCAGTAACTTTCATTCTATTTCATCCCTATTGACTGCCAGAGGGCGGTGCTGAAGCACTGAATGACTAATACCAACAATGTCATGAAGAATCCAGAGCACATACCTCACTGAGGGGGGCCCAGAGGGCCCTTGCAGAAGAACCTGGCCCAGGGGATGAGGGGTGGCCACGTTAAACCGGTAAAATCTGGTGAACGTGCTTGGGGAAGCCCATGATGCAGCAGCACATATTGTGTCCAGTGGAGCCCCCTCAGGGCAGCCCAGGAAGCGGACACACTCCTGGTAGAATGAGCCTTCATGCCGACCAGCAGGGGACCATGCCCTGCCGCATAGGCGTGGCAGATGACATCCACAATCCAGTGGGAGAGGCGCTGTTTGGAAAGAGGACAGCCCAACCTAGGGCCTCCGTAACACACGAACATCTGGTCCGACTATCGTATAGTGGCAGTAGCTGCCACGTACGCCTCCAACGCTCTCACCGGGCACAGTAGTTCAGACCCCTCGCCAGGAGCAGGCTGAAAACGTGCCAGCCTTAACGGTTGGTTACGTAAAGAGTGAGATAACACCTTTGGCATAAATGCAGTGTTGGGCCACAAGGTAACATTAGAGCCCTCAGGGCCCCACCTGAGACATGAGGGGCTGACCGAGAGAGCATGTAATTCGCCAATCCTCTTTGCTGAGGCAATAGCAAGCAGGAAAGCCGTCTTGCACGAAAGCCATTTGAGGCCCGACTGTGTCAGTGGCTCAAACGGAAGGCGGCATAGGGCATCAAGGACCAAGGGCAGGTCCCAACTTGGTGCCCGTGTAACTGTCGGTGGGTGCAACCTTCGGGCACCATGTAGAAAGAGAGACACTAAATTCTGGCTTCCATCCGTACGGCCATCAACACCGGCATGGTTAGATGATATTGCCGCCATATAGACCTTAAGTATCGAGGGAGAGCGGCCCTTATTGAGAAGAGACTGGAGAAACTCCAGAATGGTAGGTACCGTACATGAGACTGGGTTCTTGTTGTGATCAGAACACCACTGGGAAAACAGACGCCACCTGTTATCGTACTACTGACGAGTAGAGGGTGCCCTGGCGCCCAAGATGGTGCGGACGACGGGGCTCGAAACACTGGTCAACCGCTGCTGCCCTGGCCCTGCAGTGGCCATACCCACAGCTGAAGACGTTGAGGGTCGAGGTGCCACAGAACCCCCCCCCCCCCAGCTTAGACAGCAAGTCTCTCTTGAGATGCACAAGCCAAAGTATGAAACATTACAATTAGCACATGGTGTACACACACACTACACATATTCATGAACTTATACATAGACCCATTAGAGGGCGGCTGGTGGGAGAGACCATGGAAAAGTTTAGTCAGTTTAAACTGGTCGTCAAAAACTGATCCAAGAAGGGATTCCAATAGCGCAAGAAGGTGTCTGTAGCGCCTATCCAAAGTCTCTCCATCTGTATCACTGACATCATGTCCGTAATCCACTGATGGAATGAAGGAGGAACTGAAGATTTCCAGTTTATTAAGATTAGTCTCTTAGCAACAATGAGTCCCAGTTCCAGTGGTTGTCGCATTACAGCGGGTATGGTCCCCGGCACCCGGGGGCATCCGAAGATTATAAGTCCTGGTTCAGGTTGCAAAAGAACACTATATGCCTTAGAGTACCAATCAAATATTTTTGACCATAAACCGGTTAAGGACGGACAGGACCAAAAGGCATGAGACAGTGTGCCCTCAGATATGTTACACCTGTCACATATTGGGGAAACAGAGGGGTATATCTTGTGTAATCTGACCTTTGAATAGTGTAATCGATATGTGATTTTAAACTGAATTAGCTGATGTCTGCTGTTTATTGAACAAGAACTGATTTTAGAAAGGCATCTGTTCCACCATGATTCAGGGATTGTTATCCCTAGCTCGTTTCCCCAGGCCTCCCTTATTTTTGTGGTACGTACCACGTTGCAGTCACCAAACAGATGCATTATTCTTGTAATAAGATGTTGTGAATCAGGAGGGCTCGTAAGGATCTCAAATATGCCATGCTCAAGCGGAAGAATGTCGTAGTTTTGGATATTTGACTTAATATAATGCCTGGCCTGCAAGTATCGGAAGAAGTGTGAGTGGGGCAGATTATATTTTTCTTTCAGTAGACTGAATGATGCAAATTTGTTATCAATATACATGTCCTTAATTAACACCAGCCCCTTTTCCTCCCAGTCATGATAAACTTTATCCTGCCAGGGGGGCAGGAAACTATGGTTAAAACATAATGGCGTCTGTACAGACGTCTTTGGTAATGCAAGAAAACTCCTGATCTGGTTTAGAATTCTTATTTCATGTTTTAACACAAAGCTCAGGTTTCGGTAGGCTTCAGGCTTTTCAAGGTAGGCAAACAATAGAGCTGGCAAGGAGGAGTTATTTGCCAGTTTAGATTCCATCTTGACCCACAGCGGAGCAGTAGTTGCCGGGTTACCAGGTAGCTCATGCTGCCAGAAAATTAATGCTCTGATGTTGGCAGCCCAATAATAATGTTTAAATACAGGTAGTCCCAGCCCTCCCTTCCCCCTCGGCCCTTGCAAATGCACTCTAGAAATCCTAGCATTTTTCCCATTCCATATATAGGAATGAATGATTGAGTCTAGTTCTTTAAAGAAGGCTGCTGTAAGGTAGATAGGAAGGTTTTGACATAAGTATAGGAACCTAGGTAGGGAAATCATTTTAACTGAGTTGATGCGTCCGATCATTGACAGAGGCAAAGTTTTCCAGTATTCGATGTTTAGTTTTAATCCGGATATAAACTTTGCAAAATTTAGTTTAAATATATGTTTTGGGTCTTTGGGCACAATAACGCCTAGATAGGTAAGATGGTTTTCAACTACTTTGAATGGGACATTTTGTAAAAATCCCAATGGGTATGTGTTGGAAAGAGGCATTAACTCGCTCTTTGACCAATTGATTGAGTATCCAGAGATCTTACTAAAAGATGTAATCAGGTCGAGGAGGAAGGGGACCGATTTCACTGTGTCATATAAATATAATATCACATCGTCAGCGTACAAACTAATGGTTGTTTCAACGCCGGCGACATGAAGGCCTTCGATATGCGGGTGTGCCCTAATTGCCACAGCAAGTGGCTCCAAAGCAATAGCGAAAAGCGCTGGTGACAGTGGGCAGCCCTGCTGAACTGAGCGCTGCAAGTGAAATGGAGCTGATCGATCACTATTTGTCAGGATGGAGCACATAGGTTCTAGATAAATCAGTTTTACCCATGAGATGAAAGTCTCGCCGAAACCAAATCTGCGCAATGATTCGAACATATATGGCCATTCAACCTGGTCAAAGGCTTTATGTGCATCAAGGGCCAGAATAGAGGCATTAGTATGGTCAAGATATATAGTATTAAGTAATCGTCTTACATTGAAAAAAGACATTCTGCCGGGGATAAACCCAGTCTGATCAGGATGGATGATAGATGCTAAACATTTATTCAGTCTAGTGGCCAAGATTTTAGTGATTATCTTGCGGTCAACATTTTGCAGTGCAATCGGTCGAAAGCTGGCAGGATCAGTTTTATCCCTCTCCTTTTTAAGAAAAAGGGAAATGTTAGCCTCATATAGAGTTTTGGGCAGTTTTCCATCCTTCTTTGATGCAGACATCATTCTAAACAAGAGTGGTGCAAGAATGTCACAGAATTTCTTATAAAAATCCGACCCAAAACCATCAGGCCCGGCAACTTTGCCAGATGGAAGTGATTTTATAGCGTCTATAACCTCTCGAAGCGTCAAGTCAGACTCAAGGCAGTCTCTGTCAGATTTATTTAGTTTAGGCAAAAGGAGTGAATCAAAGAAATTATTAAAATCTGATGTGTTGCATTATTATCGGACGAGTACAACGTGGCGTAAAACTCTCTGAATCTGCTGTTTATGTCAGCAGGGTTGGTTAAGAGCGTGCCGGTTTTTGACTTAATATTATAGATGGATCTTGTGGCTTGGGCACACTTAAGCTGCAGCGCTAGTAGTTTACCAGGCTTATCTCCAAGCTCAAAATTTTTTTGTCGTAGTTTGCAAAGTAAATTACTAATCTGGCTGCTCATAATTCCATTATATTCATATCTCAGTTTAAGTATTTCTTTATAGTCATCTGGTGATACAGAGATTTGATACTTTCTTTCTAAATTGGAGAGGGCACAGGTGATTTCAGACAGACGTTTCTCTCTTTTTTTTAAGGGCTGAGGTATATGAGATTATTTCGCCACGCATAACTGTCTTTAATGCTTCCCATAGAATGGAATCTGATACTTCACCGTTATCGTTTATGTCTATAAAATCTTTTAATTTAGAGGTTATGTTTTTAATAAAGTTATCATCATTGAGAAGGTTTGCGTTAAATCGCCAGGAATAAGCCTGCCTGGGAAGGGAGAGATCTAATGACATAGCCAGGGGGGAATGATCAGAGATGAGAATGTTATGATATTTAGAGTCAGCAATTTGAGAGGTGAGATTGTTACTTATTAGAAAGTAGTCAATCCTGGTATAAGATTTGTGTACATGAGAGTAAAATGAATAATCTCTACCCGTAGGGTGCTGAGCCCTCCAAATATCAACCATATTCCTAGTTTTGATAAGATTATTTAAAAGTTTGGTGGACGCCAGTTCTATTGCTGGTCGTTTAGAGGATCTGTCAAGAAAGGGGTCAAGATAACAGTTCAAGTCCCCCGCTATTATTACGTTTGAACAGCTGTCATCTGGAATCAGGTCAAAAATTTTCCTAAAAAACCTGGGATCGTCTGAGTTTGGACCGTATATATTAAGGAGAGTTAGTGGTTTTGAGTTTATGGTGCCTGTCACCATCAAGTACCTGCCCATTGGGTCATTAACAACAGACGTTGCCTGAAATGGGATATTCTTTCTTAATAATATGGCCACACCGCGAGCTCGTGAAGTGAATGGTGATTGGTATATTTGTGACACCCAGCTGCACTTCAGTCTGTGTTGTGCATCTTTTTTAATATGGGTCTCCTGCAGGAAAATAATGTCTGCAGCCAAGGATTTAAGATGTTTAAAAACCTTCCCCCTCTTTATTGCAGTGCCAAGACCTTTTACATTCCATGTCACCAACTGCAGAGGTCTCCCCCCTTTCTGCCCGCCATAAGGAACATTAGTCATTGTAAAAGTACATTTTCAAAGCTAGCAGTTTTAGTGCCGTGTGGTGTAAACAAGTAAAGCAAGTGCATCTGGGTAAAAAGAAACATACAAATAACACACACCCCAGTT